>JAPWTK010001649.1:0-11211 GCA_029963805.1 Aromia moschata
GACTACAGTGACTACATGTCAACCAAAACTGTTCCCAGTCCCAACTATTAGCTTTGTGATACCTCAAAGGAAGGACTGATCTTCCTCAGGGCGAGGCCTGGTTTATAGACGGGTTTATGAACCGAGGGAAAGGACACGAGCAAGAATAGATAGTGAGACAACTAATACAAGATACTCTTTTCTCAGTTGGAAAAACATACCTCCGTCTTTAGGCGGAAGTATACGCTATCCTACAATGTGCAAGGATAAACAATAAGAGAACTTGCACAAATAGGATAAATATAATAATTGACAAATTATTGGGGTGGAGGAGAGCACAAAAGAGACAAGTTTATATTTTTTTAAAATGCCGACGTTTTGACGTTTTATTCGACAAACGTCATCAAGACGTCTTTTTCAAGTCTAAAAGTAAAAACACATGAGCTTCTATGAAGTTTCTAAACGAAGTTCTTGATGAGCTTCTATGAAGTTTTTATTTGCACAATTTGTGCAAAATAAAAAACATTAATCACAGACCAACAAAATTTTAACCTTTTTTTGGAAGCAGAAACTTGAATATATATTCCGAAGGTTGAGGGGTGCGCTTGAATTCGAATCTGGTAGCAGAATAGTTTAGTCACGTCAGGTTTTTGAGATATCCTAACCTAGAAGTGCAAAAAACATTGTTTTTCGTCAGAGTTTGCAGGTTATGTAGTAATGCCATCTTTTAAAAAAATTAATACATTGACTCTAATAGTACAAGGCTCCCTCCTTTGAATGCCGAAGAGTTTGCTCAAATATCTTTTTTTTTCGTTGATATATCACATGTTGAAATATTCATATTTCTCAGTTTCTTATTATGCGAAAAATCTACTAAGGATCCCTTAGACATCAAGCAGTCGATTGTAATTCTGAAACTTCCCAGAAACCTTCAATACATACCAACTCACACCCACAAACCCACACTGTCCTCAAACTCACAAATCCGCAAACCCACAAACCTCCAACCCACAGACCCCAATCCAGTGTTTGTGGATTTCCGGGGGTTTGAGAGTTTGAGTTCGTAAGGTATTGAAGGTTTCTGAGTAGGAAGTTCTGAACTGCAATCAACTGTTTGACGTCTAAGGGGCCGTTAGTAGATTTTCGCATATTAAGAAACTGATAAACTTAGAAATTTCAACATGTGATATCACAACCGAAAAAAAAAGATATTTGAGCATACTCAACGGCATTCGAAAGAAGGAGCCTTGTACTTTTAAATTATATGTATTTTTTTTGAAAAAGAATAGATGGCATTACTACATAACCTCAAATATGACGAAAAACAGTGTTTTCTGTGCTTTTAAGTTACGATATCTCAAAAACTTGACGTGATAGAGCAATTCTGTAGCCAGATTCGGATTCAGCGCACCAAAATCCTTCGGGAATGCATATTAGCGTGTCTGCTTCTTGACCCTTGTTGACCTGTGAATTAATAAAACTCACAAATTATTATAAAAGCTACAGCAATAAGAAGAATTATAAAAGTTATTAAACAAGCTATTAACATAAAAATAGTCACTAACATACACATATTAGTCACTAGCATAAAATACATGTCATTAACCTAAGTTAAAAGTAACTTACCTATTTAAATAAAAAAATCTGCATAACATGCTTTTTGATAATTATGATCTATGTACAGGGTGACCGATTTATCAGAGGAAGTGAGTTTTTCTCAGAAACGACTGGGAGAAATTACTTTTTGTGAAAAGTCAAATCACTTTTACTTACCTTCACTTAAAATTTTTTCAGCAACATGCCGTTTTTACTTTACCATTACAAAGGTTTATCATTACAAATTAATTATGAGTTCGATTTATTGTTGAGTGCATTTATGACATATGCTAATGCCAATAAGAACTGAGTATTCAATTGTAAAAACTACCAGGATTTAACTTTGCCTGTTCAGCATTTTATAATTATTGTAAAATGTATTGCGTTTCTAAAAATATCTCATTATATTTATTTTCTTGACGCCTCTCTGACTGTTACTTTAGGATAACTGTGAAACTATATGTGAAGATCAGTTTTTGGTTTAGCTTTTTGAAAAAACTTAACAAATGAAAAATTGATGTAATTTTTGATAGCCAGTTATGTACGAACAATCAATATATAAATCAAGGACGTTAACTCACCAATAAACATAATAACCGATAGCCAGGGCTGTCCTTGGAGCTCCGAGCAATTGTAAGGTAACATCTAGACTGGTACTGGAATGCCAGGAAGCACTTATACCACGGTCCAAGGACACATAAAAAATGGATCCAAACCCGACATAAGAGACATTGGAGTAATGCTCCAAAACTAGCAAAAAGCAAGGTTATAAAGCATATATTTTGTGCTAAAAGAGCTGGAAGCCTCCTACAATTTAGTAGGAACCAGGTAAACATAGTTACAGGGTATCTAACTGAATGTGCCCCAGTTAAAGATCACCTAAACAAAAATGTGGACATACCACGGAGACCTGCTGTAGGTTGTGTGGCAATGAGATCGAGACGACTCACTCTCCATATTCTATCAGACTGTGAGGCATTAGATCGCATGAGATTAGAAGTCTTTAGGGATAAAAAAATGCATCTGGAGGCAGAGTTCTGTAGACCTGTATCGTCTTTTGAAGGACAACAGGGTACGGGAATGGGTGGAGTAATATAGGAGTTGGATACAATAAAGCTGCAGTGCGTCCGATATTAGGGACTGCTCCTAAAAAAAGGAAAGCAATGTCTAAAACATAAATGTAGTACTTTTATTTAAAATAAGCGACTTAATAAAGGACAAAGTTGTTGAAGTTTGATCCCTATATTTTGAGCACCCGTAGAATTTGTCGTTTATCTAGTATATTTGACAGTAAGCTCAGTCTCGTATACTTAAGTACTTGTTAAAAAAAAATTAACCAGAGAATATTACTAAGGCGAAAGTTATTATTTTTTCTCTGGATTTATAATTTCAAATTTATTTCTTAAAATTGAGATATCTCGAACACTGTTCATTTTAGAAATAAACAGTGATCATTAAAGTGACTTTAAATTAATAAGTAGAAACCATGCGGTTTAAAATAATGAACTTAGTATTCACTTTCGGTATATCCGAAAGCGAAAGACAGTCGCTGTTATATTAGCTGTGTAGAGTATCTCCAATTTGCACCTAGAGGTTTTTACCTATATTTATAGTCCCTCCAAAATGTTTAAAAGGCCACTCACCGTGAAGCACCCTGTATATATTTACGTCAATTTTGATTCACAATGTCCATTAGTATTACATATATTTGCAGGTTTTCAGGCAATTTGCAGGCAGTAATGATATGTATGTATATGTAATATTTTAATAGGGTAGGCACCAAGACGGACTTTGGATTTTCACTCTCCAACAAGTATGATAAATTCAATAATATTTTTAATATACAGTGCGGATGTAAATAGCCCTCCATTTTTTAATGAAGAAAGATATTGCACGCCGCGCAGCAATCAGTTGGAACAATTCTACTATTACTACGTTTTAACATAAAAATGACATATGTCGCTCGATCCATCACACTGAGGGCGCTGTCATCGCATTTTTCTAAACAGGATGGGGGGGGGTCTTGTGACACCTCGCTTGAAAGGTATTTCTAATATCTCTTCAACGCAGCTCTATTTTTAAAATCGGTCCAGCGGGTTCCTAAATAAAATGTCATTAGTGCCCTCTCTAACTTTTGCACAAGACATTGACATCGCGCGTAACCCAGTTGAAACAATTCTACTTTTACTACCTTCTAATATATAAGTGACATATGTACTTCACTTGATCCACCACCCAAAGGGCGCTGTGATCGTAATATTTTCAAACGGAAAGGAGGCCTTGTGAATGCCTTTGCCGAGCTTCCCAAATAAAATGTCATTTTTTGTTTGGAAATTTTAATATAATTTAATAAAATTCAAATATATGGAAGGTTTGAAATACTTTTAAAACGAGGTGTCAGAAGACCCAAAAATTGCAATGACAGCGTTTTCTGTGTGGTGAATCAATATTTAAATTTTGGAAAAATTTCTTCTTGCAGAAATATTAACATAAAAATATAAAAAAAAACATGCTATGGTTCATTTCACGCGAGATTTACAATGAACATTTTAATTTGACCGAAATATTTTTTTATTGTTCTTTACACCAAAATATTCGACACGTATTTTTTCGTTCACTCGGGAAATCGCAAAAATGTCGACTTTATGAGTATTCGAAATCTGAAAGTACAAAAAAACACTACATTTTTGTTCGCTGATTACTTGGAAAGTACGGTACATTCGAAGATAAAGATAAGGCAATAAAATTTAGTATTTTTTCTTCCTCTTTCCAGCCATGGGATAAAACAATTTTTTTGACAAATTTTTAATTGTTTAATAAGCGACTTTTCATAAACAAATACACTTTTTTCAAAGTTGGACATTTTTTTTCTTAATTTTTTTTTTGCTATAAATATCGCCTAAACTGTCAACAATTTACTGTAAAATTTGTAGAATGGGTAGTCTGTAACTTTTTTTAGATACAAATTTTTGAGAGAAGGAGCACGCTTGGAGCGCGCTGGACGCGATGAATCTCTGTATAAACTCGTCGCGACTCGCGGTTGTTCCTGTAGACGTGGTGATTCCGCGTTTAACATTTTTGTATCAACAATGTCAGTTTCATTTAAAGATCGTTCTTGCAACCCTTTTAAAGAAAGCAGTTACACCAAAAGTGTTAATAACAAAAATTTACGGCGCCCATCGCCTTCCTTATGTAAAATTGATATGTTTGAATGCAAACGATAAACTGTGCACATCGTGTAGACAAAAAATCGGAAGAATGTCCGATTCTGATTGTTGTGAGTATATTATTACTAAATTGCAAAATAATGAATTAAAAGTATTCTAGTGATGTGCATAATTATCGCTTGCAAATTTAATTCAGATATTAATTTAGGGGCACATTTCAGACTGATCCTTTAACAAATGAATACAATTGTCGTAGGACGCCCGGAGGAAGTTACTTAATCGCGCGCGGCAGAAGGGAGTCTAGTACGTGTAACTAACCCCGCTCTGCCGTCGCGAGGCAACCGGACAATAACCTAGTTACAAAAAAACATTAAGAAAACTGTCATCAACCAAAAAGTTCAAAAATAAATTCTGTTCTTCTGCGAGTATTCTGTTCTATATTATGACCACGTCACATCCTTTCTTGGGTTTTGGCGAATATGAAATCACTGCCGCAAGCGCCGCGACCGTCCACGCCGCCGACTTGGGAGGATCGGACGCCGCTCAAAGCAGATATGAAGTGCCGGGAGGCGCGGAGGGGCCAGAAACGACTCGTAAACCCTCGAAGGCGCCCACCCGACAACATGGCGCCCAACGTGGGGCCATTTTTCTTACGGATGGAGGAATCGAACCCGCACAACCTGAGACCTATCCACCATCATGGCGCCCAACACCAGCACCGATCATCAATTACCCTGACGTGCCTGTGACCAGTGCCTTCGTTGACGCAATCGAGAAACTGGCGCTAACTCTAAGGAAGGCACCGCACCGTCATGTTCATCTGCCAGCCACGTATAGCGGACAAGAATGGGAGGATCCGGTAGCGTTCCTAGCCGAAGGAGAGAAATATTGTCGACGTGAAGAGATCGAGCTAGTCGACTGGACGGTGACGATCGCCGACCGCCTGAGGGGGCCGGCCCATGCTTGGTACGACAATTACCGTACACTAAATTGGCCGTATCATATTTTCAGACAGCGTCTGCTTGGGAGATGGGACAGTATGGAGATCCGAGGCGACCTCATGGCTAAGGCGTACGGACAGAAGCAAAGCCTAAACGAGGACGTTTATCTCTTTATCTCTCGCAAGATAGCCATAGTTCCGACGACTAATGCCTCAACTGGAGGAGCAGTCACTGGTCCAGCAGATTCGAACCATGCTCATCCCTGAAATTAGACTGGGTTTGGAGGGGGTACTCCTTCTCCTCTGCAGATCATCTTATTCAGTTAGCCGCAGGGATGGAAGAAGACCTCCGTGAGATCGCCTTTCGCCGACCGGCCGCCTCAACCCCGACCACTTCTACCGCCGGCGCCGTCTCCGCAAAGCCAGCGATTACGTCTCCGCCATATCCATGTCGCTTCTGCGGAGGTGACCACTTCCATAGAGATTGTTCGAGTCGCCCTAAGGAAACTAGTTTCCTTCCTGCACCTTCGCCGACAACAGGACCAGCGAGATCCACGATTGTCCAACATTCTCTTCCAGCGCCTCCAGCGGCAACCCTAAGGTCAGTACCACCAAGACCCCCAGTTCAACGAACCGCCTCCGGCCAGCAGGCGGAATTACTGGCTCTGCCGCCGCTGCCGGAAAACTATCAGGGGACCGCCTCCCGCCTCCTTTGCTCAGGAGCCACGGTCCTACAATTGAACGAAGCCATTGAAGGGGCATCCCTTTGCCGAGGATGCCCGTTAGCGTCAACGGACGCGTGGTGTCTGCTCTGCTAGATACTGGCGCCAGTCACACCTTCGTTGATGCAGAACTTGTGAATCCTGGAGATATCGAAAACAATGTCCATCAGGTGAGGCTGGCAAATGGTGAAACCGTCCGTGCGAGGGGACCCATCGTGCAGGAGATCATCATTGGAGGAGTACCCACACGAGCCAATGTCTACGTCCTGGACGATATGGCGGAAGCGGTAGTATTAGGACAGGAATGGTTCTATGCCACGAGAGCCACCCTGGATTATCAACAGCGATGCCTGTACTTTGGAGTGAAGAAGAGACATTTGGTCTACTGGGATCGTAGGTCAACGGCGGAGCTGCAGCCGCTGTACGAGCCTCTCCTCCAAGATTTCAAAGATGTGTTCCAGGAAGGAATCCAACAACCGACGACGAAGCTAGCCCAGCACACGGTCCGACTACGGGATTCCACTCCTTTTAAAATTCGCAGGTACGACGTATTCCAAGCTGCCGAGGAGGAGAGGCTGGTGCCGTCTGAAACCGCCACCTTGAAACCCATCGAGCAGCAGTCGCAGTGCCATCTAAGCGAAAGAGATGAGGTTAAAGGTCGTCGTCGTCGTCGCTGGCCGCCGCCGAAAACGACCTCGCTGTCTCGCACAGCGGGTTCATATCGACGATATCCGCCCCGATCCTACGAATACAGTTCTACCAACCGGTCCAAGAGCCAACCCATGAGCCATTCTGCCAACCAGTCCAAGAACCGAATAACGATTCATTCGTCGAGCCCATACCTGGGTTTAATTGGAGAGCTAGCCAAATGAAAACATATCCTTTTTCCAAGATGGTAAATGTGTACTAATCGAAGACTTATCTGATGATGAGGAAGGACACTAGGCCCAGTCCGAACGGTACGTCGATCGTCGGGCTGTGGCCGTGAAAGACAGCAGTATCCCGCTGCGGGATGAGGCACCCTGACTCGCAGCAATAGGGACTTACCATCCGGAGGTGCCAGGCCCAGAGCAACTAGGAAGCTACCGCCAGGAGGGTCAAGAAGGAAGCCAGCGACATATATACACCTTCTCCGGTCGTTCTCATTGACGCGTCGTTCCACCTTAAGTCGGACGACGCCCTTGGAGGGGGCATGTCGTAGGACGCCTGGGGAAGTTACTTAATCGCGCGCGGCAGAAGGGAGTCTAGTACGTGTAACTAACCCCGCTCTGCCGTCGCGAGGCAACCGGACAATAACCTAGTTACAAAAAACATTAAGAAAACTGTCATCAACCAAAAAGTTCAAAAGTAAATTCTGTTCTTCTGCGAGTATTCTGTTCTATATTATAACCACGTCACATCTTTTCTTGGATTTTGGCGAATATGAAATCACTGCCGCAAGCGCTGCGACCGTCCACGCTGCCGACTTGGGAGGACCGGACGCCGCTCAAAGCAGATATGAAGTGCCGGGAGGCGCGGAGGGGTCAGAAACGACTCATAAACCCTCGAAGGCGCCCACCCGACAACACAATAAGCACATTTACAATTCATAACAAGATTTTTCTGAACTTACATCTGATTCGTCATCAAAAAGAGAACAGTGTCATCGTCGGAAGAGTCTGAATCCGTGATAGAAAATTCAAATTGGTACGTTGAGATATGAGATTCGAAACGCACTAAAAATTTGCAAGCCATAATAATGCACATCACAATAATACTTTGAATTCATTACTTTGCAATTTAGTAATAATATGCTCACAACAAGCAGAATCAGACATTCTTTAGATTTTTTGCCTACACGATGCGCACAGTTTATCGTTTGCATTCAAACATATTAATTTTTTACATAAGGAATGCGATGGGCGCCGTAAATTTTTGTTATTAACACTTTTGGTGTGACTGCTTTCTTTAAAAGGGTTGTAACAACGATCTTTAAATGAAACTGACATTGTTGATAAAAAATGTTAAACGCGACGCACTTGCTGCAGGATGCCTAAAAAATGCGGAATCACCACGTCTACAGGAACAACCGCGAGTCGCGACGAGTTTATATGAGAATCATCGCGTCCAGCACGCGCTCCAAGACTACCCACTCTACAAATTTTACAGTAAATTGTTGATAGTTTAAGCAATATGTATAGCAAAAAAAAATTGAAAAAAAATGTCCAACTTTGAAAAAAAGTGTATTTGTTTATGAAAAAGTCGCTAATTAAACAATAAAAATTTGTCAAAAAATTTTTTTTACCACATGGAAAGAGGAAGAAAAATCCTAAATTTTATTGCCTTAGCTTTTTATTCGAATGTATCGTACTTTCCGAGTAATCAGCGAACACAGATGTAGGTGTTTTTTTGTCCTTTCAGATTCTCGAATACTCATAAAGTACAAATTTTTGCGATTTCCCCAAAACGAAAAAATAGGTGTCGAATATTTTGATGTAAAGAACAATAAAAAAAATATTTCGGTCAAATTAAATTTTTTATTGTAAATCTCGCGAGAAATGACCCATATGCATTAAAGGGTTTCTCGTGGTTACTCTTTTAGGTAGATTTTTTTTTTTCATAAAACCTTAGTAATTGTCCTAAATATTCGGTTACTCATACAAGGCATGATGCTCGGATCCGGAGATAGATATTTTAAATGATGGAATTGCCATATGTTATACTATATATAATATACAACATACAGAGAGGAAAGAAAAAACATCTGTCATACAAATTGCTCCATTAAATGCGGAAATATTAGAAGAAAACAACAAACAGGCAATAACAAGTCTTCATTGACATCTTCAAAATTTAAAAGCGGTGATTAAGATCATAATCCTTTTTGTGACGCAATACTACATAGTAGTAAGAAGAAAAAGTGGATCGTTTTTGTGAAGGTAATAAAGATTAGAAAACAAAGAAAATTATTGTAAAGAACAAAAAATAATGTTTCCCGTTAAACTATGTCTCAATAGAAAAATATATAGTTATCAGTATATGATTGTATTTCTTTTTTCACATATAACAACATATTTCGGTAATAACACCAATGTGCAAATTATGAGAAAAGTCAATACCTCCAAAGTGAATTATTCTGTTCTGTTTTATTACAAAACTTTGTATTTCGCAAAAAAATAACATAATGTGTTTAAGTTTTTTTTTTAAGTTATACTAGACTTAAAAACGTATTTATAAAATATATCATTTTTTTTCTTTTAAGCAGTTTTATTAGTCTCCTGTAAAATTTAAATTCTTTGTAACATGATATATTCTCAGCTCGGAGACGATATGTATTCCCGGGTAAACTGCATGACGTATACTCTCACTCTTCTATGTGACAATTTCACGAATTCAATAACTCCCGAATTAATATAGGTATCGATTATTGAAGTTCATTCCATTTTCAAACACACTCTCCTCATCCAGTCACCCTCTCATCTTAAAAGCTGATGCATTTATCCAGGATTTTAACTAGTTTCCTAACTGTTAAAGAATTGTTTTAGAAATCGCACGTTCCAAATTCAAATCTTTGTAACAACGAAATTCAAATTTGAAATGATGATGAAATTATTATATTAGAGTGTCATAATAACTGAAAAATTTAAAAGTTAATGAATATGCCGAACGCCTGATAAAGTCAGTAACAGCGTACAACTCATGGTGTATTCGCAATGATTCCTCATACCCTTTTCTCCGTTATTTTTAGAACTCCGAAAGACAAATATAGCCGGGTAACTTATTTTTTCTGAAATTTTGGAATATGCTTGCATAATAACAATTGAAAGCAAAATGTAGCAGCCGTTTAATTAACATAACTTTTTTTAATGGAACACCCGTGTTTTTATATACTTATTGAATTCTGCTTGTTTTTTTCACAGGCTTTTGAAGCCAATATCCAGGAATATAAAATATAAAATACTATATATAATATCGAAAATATAAAGACAATATATTGTAATTTATAATAAGGTGGACACTCCTTGTGGTCAAAAAATAAAATACACAAATTGCTGTCAAGATTTCAAAGCTTGCTTATGTCAGTGAAACATCATTACTACTCAATAATTAGTGCATGTCAACTTTTATGAAATATTTATTTCATCAGAATAGATAAAATAGTAAAGTGATAGGTAAAAAAATGCATACAAACGTGACAATTTATTTACATAAATATTTTCTTAAATAATTATTTGAAGCATTTTACCTAAAATAATATTTATTTACAAAATATGATGCCCTTATAAAAATATCTTTAAAGCTTTAAAAATAACGGAGAAAAAGGGGATGGAAATTTTCAGGAACTCACTCCCTGCACACACATATGCATAATTGACCTCGAAATAAAAAAACGCTACTAATGGAATCACTATTTCATTATCCAATTCTTCCATATTTAATTAGATTAAATAATGAAGAATTTAAATTAAAAACATCAAGCTATATTCTTAAAAGTTTTATATCTGGAAATAAACCATAAAATCTTTATGAGAGCTGTCACCGATAATACCTTTATGAGCCATATTGTGACCCTGATGACCTAAATGAATATAATGACCTCTATAACCTTTATTGACCTTTATTGGCCTTTCACCACCATGACTACCACAGACCTTTATGACCAGTTTGGTCTTTATGACCCATATATTATCACCTTTATGGCCTAAATCACACGAATTACCCATTCGCACTTTGTAACCCATTTAACCTTGATGACCTGGAATGACCTTTGATCGATTGATTTAAAGAAAAGAGAGTGGATACTTATAATTTGATATTTGGATTATTC
>JAPWTK010001650.1:5000-11042 GCA_029963805.1 Aromia moschata
TAGATGGCAATTTAAATGCCGAAAAATACCATAACCTTTTGAGAGATTAAATTATTCCTACCCTCAAAGGCTAAATATTAATTTGGAAGAAATTTGGTATCAACTGGATGGTTGTCCGTCTTATAATGCGATAGCTGTTCGTAACTATTTAGAAAGTTATGGACTTAAAGTCCGTATTTATAAACAATTCTCAATCAATCTTATTAGGTCGGATTTACGTCATTTTTCTATAGATGGTAATAAATAAAAAATGACATAAAGTTCCAACTTGAGTCTGAGTTAAAGATCCGTTTATAAATACGGACTTAAAAGAACATCTGTGATTACGCAATTCTACTGTTGTGCCTTGTGTTAAACCGAGTACATCCACCACTTACGGACGATCTGCAACTGAACTAATCTAATGCTGCAGCAGCGTTGCCAACTCAAAATGTGTCAAGGTAGGAGATTGGATTTTAAAAGTTGGTAGTTTACAACAAATCCTGCTATGAAAAGTTGGTAGATCTACTACCTTATTTTTCAAAGTAATTTAGAGATCCTCGAGTAAAAATCTGGTATTCTGAATTTATATTTCGATCGATTGGAATTATTCTGAATACAGGTCGTCAGTATTCAAAATAAGAATAGAAATGTAAAGAATTGAAGAATGAATCATAGGTCCATCATATCATAATATAATAATTCCTGATATTTACGTAATTAGTTAATTTAAGTATACAAACATACTTTAATTACAGTGCAGTTTATATGTAGGTATATTATTTAAGTACCTAATTGATTTACTTGGTCGGATACTGTATGTACATATTATAATTATTCGTTTCAATTTATGTGGCAGCTTAGGTTCGATACTTTCTGAGAACTACTTTTTTCAATTTTTTTAAAGTAAAAGTGGTTTTAAATTAAACTTTGATAAAATTAAATAAAATCAATCTTAAAATATAAGAATGGAACCCATTAGATGTTTAAAAGTACCTATTAAATAAGTTCCAACCCAGAACCGTAGCTTTAAAAAAAGAACTGTACCATTATAACGTTATAGCGGACCAGAGTTGATAAAGAATCGTGGATATTATACGAATTGGACTTGCATTTAAGTGAGCTTGTATATTGAACCTAAATATTTATATTAATATCAACTCAAGGTTTTTCGATGTTTTAACTTTTATTTTAAGAAGTGTTACTATTACTACTAATTATAAGAAATAAGAATTAGGATGAATAAATTGAGACAAAAACAATTAAAACAATAAATTCAAATATTCGTCCACTCCACACTGCCAACTCTCAATGACTAAAACCTAAGGATTATCATAGATCTGTTCCTAGGGGAAAGAGTTTAACTCATTATTAGGTTGGTACAATGAAATAAATGTAAAAAGTTACTAAATAACCCTATAATTTATCGCTTACTAGAATCGATAGGTGGTAACATCAAACACCGCCATGATGTAAAAAGTAAATAAAATATTTTCATATATCATAGATATATGAATATTTTGATAATTGCACAAAAACCTGGAGCGCCATCTAATATCCAATACATTCACTAAATACATCAATGGCTAAAAAATAAATAGAAAGGTTGGTACAATAAAAAATAAAATCATTATCATTTTTATGGAGATATGATTTAAATTTTCGGAAAAATTCAAAAGTAGGTAGATTTCTGGTGCAAGATGGTAGATTTGGGACGAGACACTAAAAGTAGGGTAGATCTACCGAAGTAGGTAGAGTTGGTAACGCTGTGCTGCAGTACCGAACGTAAACAAAGGTCCACTCTAAGCTCCACCCACTAATGCGCTCTCCTTGCGCCGTCTCGTATCTCAGCGATTGTCGGCCGACATTGTAGGGAGTGCATTACGCAGACGTCCACTCCGCCTATCTTGCCCTACCAATATTCCATGCATTTGAAACGCATGTAATAGAATCTCCTATGCTTCCAAATTAAAGTTCCACACGTGTATGTATGTCTGTATGTACGTATTATACCTATATGTGATACAAAGCAGATTTCTTTACTGAAGTAGGAGTGGGCAATGTCACCCGTTGATCTACATATTTTCCGGTAAATTATGATAAAAACATTTAACAACAAAGAAAGTTCTGATTCTGATTTCTGATATACATATGTATGTATGTATGTATCTTGTTACATTTATTGTACGCAATGACAATAGTTTAGAAAATTATTCAAATTCTAGAAGATAGCCCTTATGATATTTTTACCAACACATTTTTGTAGTATGCAACCATAAACCTTATTAACTAACCCCTTAACCGATTAAAGCTTAAACTATAATCACTAATCATCTCCAAACCTCGGCATGGGACCGGGTGTTTCACTATAAATGGATTCCCCTTTAACTTTTTCATTTTACTTTATAAAAAATGTTAAATAGGTACAAAAGACGTAGGGTACAATGTTGAATTTTTTATTATATAGAGTTTTCATGAATATATGGTGTTGCAGAAAAGCGTAATAAATTAAAACGTATTTTTTCTTATGGAACACACTGTATATTATATCACTAAATTTGGGCTTATCTCGGTGATTACGAATAGGTATAGGTACCTACATATACAGTTTATTACAGGTTATTACTCTTAAAACATCTGAAAAAAATAAAGATAAAGCAGCGCGCAGTATTTGAAGACGATTTTGTGCCGAATTGTGTTTTTGAAGAAACACAATTGGTTGAGTTATGTGGAATACGATCTTCGTGACGTAATAAATACTATTTATAAATTAAATAGATTTGAATTAATTAATTTAACATTGAATTAGCATTTTATGTTACATTTGTTAATTGATGCTCCATATTTCCTTTTTGTTTTATTATTAATTTGTGCCTATTCTGTCCTGTAAAAAATATTTTTGAAAGTAGTGTATAAAATGTTGTGTAATAAATACATCGAATAATTATACCTTGTGTTGTTTCCATTGATATTTTTCATTTGCATAGGCTTTTTTAAGAGATTCACTTGGTTTGGTTGCCTCTAGATTGTGCAATCTAGAGGCAACCTATACTCCCCCTCTAAAGACAGAAACGCACCAGAATTCAAACAAATAATCTATATATTTTAAACGACATATACATGAAACTATTATATATGATTCACAATTATATAAATTTATAGATACAAATTTCAATTTCAAAGCTGACCCGGAGTTTCTTACGAGAATAACGTAAGAAACCCGGTTAGCCATATACTTTCGTGGAAACCCGGAGTCTCCAGATCATTTTCGTGGAGGTGGCAACTCTAGTCAGGGCATTGTAGTTTCTAAACGTACAACACTTGACCACGGGTGAGATAGGTTTAGAATAAACAGAAAGGTAAATACAAAGGTTGTGATTAATTTGAGGAAATGGGACAGTTATTAAATATTATTTACTTTTAATCCACAACCTAGCAGATGTAACTTTGAAATTTAGTTTTAACTATGAAACTGTAAAAAATACATAGCTCGAGCCAAAAAGAATAAAATTTGAGAAACAATATACAGCAAAATAAAAAAAATACATATTGCTATTCGAATTGCTTTATGGTGGGTTCATGCAGATATTTTTAGTAATAGTAATAAAAATAACAATATTTTTTAACAGCTGAATGGGATCTTGCTGCAAAATAAATATAAAAGCTTGTGACACATACTTGTGGTCGGGTTAACTAATAATTTTTCACCGCAGCGTTTTGAGGTACGCTTGGGATTGGCTAATTTTGCGGAAGTTTAGAAGTCGGCGAATTTTGAGTAGATGCGTTAATATTGTATGATATAACCTTAAACTAAAATGTGGTTGCGTTTGTGTCTTAATTTATATCTTTATATCTTTAATAATGAAAATAAAATGAACAGCCGCGTAGCCGTCGTGTTTACTGCAACCACGTTGTTACTAATGTTCACGACTTTAACAGTCAATTTATTAAAAAAAAAAAAAGAAACTAGGCGATTGCTTTGTACATATTTTCGATTATTTGCGATTGCGCGATGTGCGTTTCGACGTCAAAATAAGAATAAAGTTGAAAGTTCACCATCATTCAAGGTTATCCTTATATTTAAAATTATTACTAAAAAAACATCTACATGAATCCACTATTATGATGGGTTCATGCGAAATTTTTAAATAAGAATAAGAATAGTAATAAGCATAAAAGTTAAACCTTCGTTTTATAATGACCCAGTTCATGCAGTAAACATAATTTTTAGTAAGCATTTTAAAAATAAGGATTTGCTGCATGAACTTAGGTCTCTAAAACGAAGGTTCTTTTATGCTTATTACTATTCTTATTCTTGTACTAAAGTTTTCTGCATGAACCCACCATTAGATGTTGAAAATACCGCAATCTTTAACACAGAGGCGGTATGCTTTTTCAATTAAGGGCTTACGTACCCGATGTAGATTTGTAGTTATTGTTCAATACCACTTTGTATAATTTTCTTTTAACAATTCAACATTGCTGTAATATTTTAGATATATATTATTTTGAGGAACTAACCCCACAAAAAGTATCAAGACAGGTTAAGTTTGGACTGTTCGGCGACCACTTATGTAATTGTTCTACGTTTTCTAATCCTGGTTTCATTGAAAATTGTTATAATTGTTATATAATCCTTTAATCACGTTTTCCCTATTTAAAATTCCTGTAGTGCTAAAATAGGGCTCATCACCACAACATTTAATAGAAGAAATTTGGGCTCAACTTCGGTTTAGAAAGATGAATAAATTTAGGGGTAGTATATGTATTTTGATAGAGGAGGGCCCCTGAGTATAGAAGCACAATTTTTTATTTCAGGAAAGGCTCTAAAAAAGTTACATTAATTTTTTTGTAACCCTATTTTGACATATTGAAGTGTTGTTAGTGACAGCTGACAATTATTAAAGTTTTATGGTTACATACTTATGAGCAGGTTCATGAAATTTTTAGTAATAAGAATAAGAATGATATTAAAAATAAAAGTACACCTTCGTTCCCCATCATGACCAGGTTCATGCAGTCAATGTAATTTTAGTAATAATTTTAAAAATAAGGATTTACTGCACGAACTGGGTCTTATAAAATGAACGTTTCTTTATTCTTTTGCTATCCATATTCTTGCTAAGCCCTTTAAAATTTCTACCTGTCATTTCCACCTCAGTTCTCCAGTAGCTGTTTGTAGAATTGTATGAGATGACGTATTAAATGTTCTGTCTGTATAGATTTTTTTAGAACTATGAGCAAAATATAAATAGTGGTGTTATTGCTAGGATAGAGTGAGTTGTGATAGGAATGTTACAGAGTTAAGATCGACGAACTGTAGAGTTGTTAATAATAAAGTGCTTTGGAGTGAAGAAGCTGGTTTAACCCTATTGTTTAGCTATCAATATGCTTCAAAACGAAATGAGTGAATTGGATGATTTCTATGCTACAGCTCAAGAAGATGGAGGACAAATCGGTGGCCCCAGGAATTCATGTCCAAATCGAAATTTGGACATTTTAGTTGAAGGAGGTGTTTGCAGTTGAAATCATTGGACGTTTAGTTGAAATCGTGGATGTTTTGTTAGATGACATTGGGTTATAGGGATCGGTGTTGAACACAGTGAGAGATTTCATATGGTAGTATGTCATATGAAATTTTTGCCATAGCGCTGCTGCAGCACAAACCACATACTTGTAATCGAAACAATGTGTGGCTGCAGTTTCTCATAAGCTGGACGGACAGAATGGCAAAAACATATCTGTCTCTGCCTTCCCATGGTTGAATTTCCCAACATGAAACTGTAAACCATAGCAAGAACAGTGTTTTCTATTTATATAGGTCCAACTGGTGCTACCACTCAGTGACCCCGCGGTAGCACGGAGGACTGCAAAAGGCTATTTTTCATGGTCGTCATGTTCAGTGAGGTGCCTTCACTGAATCCTTCTTTGCTAGCGCCTTTGGCGTTGTCTGGAATCGCAAACATAAGCGCAAGTCCTTCAAGGCTCGTCTTTGCTATATCCGTCGTCAATATGGTGACTTCCCCGGCTAATTTTCTTCAGCCCATTCTGTTTGTTTTGAAT
>JAPWTK010001651.1:0-10952 GCA_029963805.1 Aromia moschata
AACAACATTAGTGAAACCATACTGTCAACGGCAACCGGTACAGATCAATGATAACCAATTTCTTTGGCCCAAATTTAACGATATGGACGTAGACGACATGGACTACGTGCCACACAGCGAACGCCACGATGGACATTCGGCATGAACGATTCTAGGGTATGGTTATCTCTCGTGGAGGTGACGTGAATTGGCCACCAACATCATGTGATTTAACCCCACTAGACTTTTCTTGTAGGGTTTTCAGAAGTCGCATGTGTATGCCAATAAGCCGCAATCGACTGATGCCCTCAAAGTGTAGATAAGCCAGGCCATCGCTCAAATTAGGCCGGATCAATGCGGTAAAGTCATTGAAAATTGGACCTGTCGCATCCGTGCTACGGTGAGAATCCGCGGCGGACAGTTCCGCAACACACTAGTTTAAATAAAAACCGCAACACCCATCAATTTTATTTGAAATTTTCACATAAGATGTACTTCAATACGATAAAAAAAATGATTAGTTTCAACAAAAAATCTAAGCGTTATCTTGGTATTTGTTGTAATTGTGTCTTTTGTCTTGTTTTTGTGCTGCAATTTTTGTTAGTTGTCCAGTACACACAAGACGTACTGGAAAATTAATAAAATTTGTTAGTTAGAGTGCTTAAAAAAATAAAATTTATTATATGAAATGAGGAGTTATTATGTGCAAACTGGTGTCAAATACTTTCTTAACATTTAATGCATGAATGGGATAAAATAGGTATCCGTGGGGATCCACTTCACTTTTTAGGTGATGACTATACACCTCTTACAGAAAGGATTTATAGTGAAAAAACCGTCAACAAAGTTTGCGAAAAAATTTTCAAAATACCTGGAGCAATCCCTGGGATCTCAGTAAAGCTCTGTGGAATATTTGCAGTAATTTTTTTTCATAATCTAGAAACAAATATAAGGAGAGGTTTTTCGATTTGCTTTCCAAAATTTTTTTTTCAAAAAAAGTTATGGTCATTTTAATTTTGGGAAACAAAATGTTCCTATAAAATTAAAATTAAAATGACCATAACATATATATATATATATATATATATATATATATATATATATATATATGTATATGTAACAAAATATATAATATAAATTTTTCATATATATATATATGTAAAATATTTTGTAACAAATCGAAAAACCTCTCCTATATATATTTGTTTCTAGATTATGACAAAAAAATTACTGCAAATATTCCACAGAGCTTTACTGAGATCCCAGGGATTGCTCCAGGTATTTTGAAAATTTTTCGCAAACTTTGTTGACGGTTTTTTTCACTATAAATCCTTTCTGTAAGAGGTGTATAGTCATCACCTAAAAGTGAAGTGGATCCCCACGGATACCTATTTTATCCCATTCATGCATTAAATGTTAAGAAAGTATTTGACACCAGTTTGCACATAATAACTCCTCATTTCATATAATAAATTTTATTTTTTAAGCACTCTAACTAACAAATTTTATTAATTTTCCAGTACGTCTTGTGTGTACTGGACAACTAACAAAATTGCAGCACAAAAACAAGACAAAAGACACAATTACAACAAATACCAAGATAACGCTGAGGTTTTTTGTTGAAACTAATCATTTTTTTATCGTATTGAAGTACATCTTATGTGAAAATTTCAAATAAATTGATGGGTGTTGGTGTTTTTTATTTAAACTAGTGTGTTGCGGAAATGTCCGCCGCGGATTCTCACTGTGGCACGGATTGCGACAGGTCCAATTTTCAATGACTCTACCGCATTGATCCGGCCTAATTTGAGCGATGGCCTGGGTTATCTACACTTTGGAGGGCATCAGTCGATTGCGGCTTATTGGCATACACATGCGACTTCTGAAAACCCACAAGAAAAGTCTAGTGGGGTTAAATCACATGATGTTGGTGGCCAATTCACGTCACTTCCACGAGAGATAACCATACCTCAGAATCGTTCATGCCGAATGTCCATCGTGGCGTTCGCTGTGTGGCACGTAGTCCATGTCGTCTACGTCCATATCGTTAAATTTGGGCCAAAAGAAATTGGTTATCATTGATCTGTACCGGTTGCCGTTGACAGTATGGCCTCACCAATGTTGTTTTCGAAACAGTATCGTTTTCGCACCAAACCGTATCTTTTTGGATACAGTGCAACCTCGTATGGATTGGCGTCGTCCCATATATGGCAATTTTTAACTTAGAATTGTTAACATAGCCATTCATCCAAAAATGCACCTCGCCTCTAAAGATGATTTTCGACTAAAATTGGGGTGCTCTTCCAAACGCTCCGAAGCCCAGTCAACGACCAACCGGCGTTGTCTATGGTCATTAACTTTGAGCTCCCGGGTCAGTTGGATCTTGTACAGGTGCAGGCCCAAGTCCCGATGAAAAGTTGTAGTTTGCCAAAGGCCGAGTTCTTGTGTACGGCGAGGAATTGACTGCCTCAGGTTTTCCTGTACACTTACACGAACAGCGGCGATGTTCTCGGCTGATCTGGCGTTTCTTTGACGTATTGGCGTTGGCAGATTGTTTACCGAACCGGTTGTCTTGAATTTGGCCATCAAACGTTGGAGAGTCGACTTTGAAGGGTCATCGCGTCTGCCGTAAAATGGGCGCAAGGCGCGCAAAGTTTGCACTCATTTTGAAAATAAAGTTTTATCATTTGGACGTGCTGCTCGATCGTGTAACTTGCCATGGTGATTTGGCAGCAGTGACTGAATAATAAACAACATATTTGATAGACACTGCCAAAACAACCTGGCGGCCACAGCCTGTCAACATCGACACGTCCCTATTGGAAAACCCTTATATATCACATGTCAAATACACTACGAGTCTGTAACTTGGAATAAATTCGGTAAATGAGAAACCGTTGTTTTTTTTTTTTTCGGAAAAATGCTCGGACACATTGGTTTGTATTTTAAGTTACGACATTTTTCATAGAAACAAAATGTATACAGTGTCTTCCAAACTACAGAAATGACGTCATCGATTATTTTTTTTAAAATGGCAACCCCTGGTCTTTTTTATGACTATATTTAAATATCAAAATTCACATAGCTACCGAATTTTAAATTTTTATTCCGTGCCCTTTCCAAGATGGTTTTATAAACGTCTTTTATTTTTAAAAATTAATACTATTTCTTCAATACATGTTCAAAATGGTGTGTAAATTTGTATATCCACAATTTCTCAAGGTTATTCCGGTTAAACCTTTTATTTTCGACAAAGAATCTATATAAACATTTAGTAAGTATAATTTTATCATTTTGGTAAGAAGGTAGTGTTTCACGTTCGTTTAAATAGTAACATAGTACATATTTAAACAGTAGTAGTAAATGCATTTCGAGCGTGGAAACGTAAATTGTGTCATTGTCAAAGATCTTTTGAAAAACATCGTCCAGCGTAATCAAGAAAAACATTCTGATAGAAGACTACAATTTTGTGAACAATGATGGAACTACTACAGAGGAATGATCTAAACTATGAAAAAGAAAATATTCTGTTTTCTAATGAATCAATTTATGCTGAATGGAGAGGTAAGCCGACAAAAATTGTCGTTATTGGGCAAACGAGAATCCATACTGAATGAGGGAAGACTACACACAAGCCCAGAAAAAGTCAATTTTTGGACAGGGATTGTAGGTTAGCAAGTTATAGGATCAATATTATTTGAAGAAACTCTCAATGGAGAGTTTATTTGGAAAAGATATTTGGAATTTTTGCAGGATAAACTAGTTTTTAATTTGACTATATCTGGATGTTGTATTTCCAGGCAGATGGATTGGTAGGAGGAGACCCTTTGAATGGCCATTGGAAATCTCCAGATCTCACTCCGTTGGACTATTTTCTATGGGGTATTTGAAAAGCAAAGTTTTTAATACCAAACCGGCAAATGTTGAGGAGTTGAAAACATGAATAAGACATGAGTGTAGACTAATTCCCCGCGAAGTAATTAGAACTGTTCAAAACAAGTTTCAATTTCGATTAGGGTGTCGCCAAATAGTGAGTGGGGACCATATTGAGCATGTATTGAAGAAATAGTATTACGTTGAATGGACTATTTTTTATTTTCAAGTTGGTAGTTATCTGTAACTCGATAAAAGAATCGATGACATCAGTGCAGTAGTTTGGGCGGGCTTTATAAGTTTTGTTTCTGTCAAAAAGACCGCAACTTAAAAATACAAATTGCCGTGTCCGAGCGTTTTCCGAAAAAACAAATGTTTCTGATTTACTCAATTTATTCCAAGTTGCAAACTCGCAGTGCGTATTTATCCACTTTAACTATTTTCTCATTCTTCATTCTAACGGCACAATTAATTAAATATGGCCCGAAGAATTCTGTAGGAATCGTAAAGTAGTGGATGCTTTTCAGTGTTTTTCAATGTATGGAAAACGATTCCATGCACCTTCACAAAGTCCTGACCTTTTCGTATTGACCTTAACGTAACTGAATATCAGACGACATTAAAAAAGCCATTCAAATGAGAAATTCCACTTTTTCCAATGTAGTCGAATTAAAATAAGTTTTATCGGGTTGAATTCTTATAATGGTTATTGAAAAACTCATGTCCTCTTTTACAGCACATCTACTGCCTGCCATAGGAGAAAGAGACCCTCCTACATATTAGCTGCTTTACAAATGTAATTACAATTATGTAATACAAAAGGATCCAATACTTATTTTTACGTTTTCATTACCCACGTAGTTATGTAGGTATATGTATAACTAATCATTCATTTCAATTTCATTTAAAAACTTCGCAAATTTTTGTACTAACATATAAAAGCTATCTACTGGATCTGTATAAACATATTAAAGTAAATATAAAAAAAACATATTAAAGATTGTGAAGTATACAACATTTGCTCAAATATTTGAATTCAAATATGCCTACCTATAAGGTCTTAATTAAATGAGTAGGATCTACACCATGCTTGTTAAAAAAAATAAAGGAATCAATATACAAGTCTTTACCTTTTAATATTTTCATTTACTTTCATAGACACAAAGGCAAATCTTTCACGTTCATTTAAAAAGTATTTATCCATTATTACTACTTGCTGTAAAAGTCAAAATAAATAGTAATGGATGCGTATGCATAGAGTGCTCGCCAAAAAGCTTACACCAAAATTTTTGTGTTATAATTTTTTTCCAACATTTTCATCACCGGTTAACCTCTGCAATAATTTTGATCAACAAAGAGCTAAATATATTTGTTCGAACTCGACTAATGGTAACGTATGTATCTTAAAGCTGCTGTTAATTTGATTTTATTCTAATAATTTTGAATTCTAATTAAGTTATTTCATCCGATCTTTTGTTACCAAAATATTTATACCATTTTACCGTCGAGCTTGTCATATTAATTATATTTTGAGATCACATTATTTGCGGGCAAGATAAAACAACAAATTTTGAATTCAGAGTGAACATAGGTAATTAGGAGTTTTCTCAAAAACGGCTGTTTGCCTATTCATTTATGTATTAGTTGCATTGGGTAACTGATATGTGACTCATATGTGAATAGTACTCATATGTACTCATATGTGAATATGTGAACTAATGTGTAATACTGAACATATCAGTCCAGATGAAGTTAGCACATATTAATGTACAATGCCTGAGAAATAAGGTAGATTTAGTAGATACTTTTATTTGTCATGAAAACTTATCTGTTTTGTGTGTATCAGAACATTGGGCCTCTTGCCCGAAGAAATTAGCGCATTAGTAATAAAGTCATAATAAAATCATTAATATCTCATTATTGTAGGGCATCACATAAACAAGGAGGAGTTGCAGTGTATGTCAAAAATAACATAAAAAATACTCATAAATAAAACCTGTTGATTATATTAATAAATTCAATTCCGAAATGAATATAGAAATCTGTGCAATGTCGTGAGTCTTAATGAATATAATATATGTGTTATAACTGTCTATAGACCTCCAAACGGTAATGCAGATGTATTTTTGATAATATGACATGTTGTTTAAGTTATTGTCATAACAAATTTAAAAATGTTATACTATGTGGAGACCTAAATATTGACTACCTTGGTAAAAGCATGTCTAGGGATATTTTACTTGACACTTTCGCATCTTTTGATCTGAATTTAGCCCTGGATTCACCAACTAGTATCACATCACACTCGCAGACCGCAATAGATTACATGGTCACTAACTTACAAGAAAATCTCGTTTATAATTCTAATATTTCAAATCCTTGCACAGCTGATCACTTAGCACAAATAATATGTTTAAACGTAGAAAATCCGAGAGAATCTGACATCAAACCAATTAAATTTTATTATCTAAGAGATACATCTGAAGTTAACTTTAAGCATCTTGTAAGCATCACAGATTGGGGAGGTATCTATTTGACAAATAGTATTGAAAGTGCATGTGAGAACTTCATTGAATCACTTACTAAACTCCTTGATATTTGCTGTCCTGTCATAACCAAAGAAAAGGAAATAAGAATCCCATGAAGGAACCTTGGATCACACATGATATTTTTGAGGAACGTAAACATCTTCAAAATTTATTTTGGCTAATGAAGCAGACAAAAAGATCCTTTAGTAGAAAATGCCTACAAAGAATACAACAAAAAATATCATAAATCTATACAAGATTCAAAAAGGTCATACTTTCAATCTAACATCTCAAAATCAAAAAATGAAACAAAGAGTCTGTGGAAATTGATAAATACACAACTGAATCGAGTAAAATCTACAACTGATCAGCTAGAAATAAATATAAACAACGAGATAGTATCTGACAAACAACAAGTGGCAGAATGTTTTGAATTCTCCCATTTCTCAACAGTGGCAGGAAATAAAGATACGTCAGCATTTTCGCATAATATCTCCAAACAATGCACTACCTGCGAATATTATCTGATTCATTTTTCATGTCACCCATCACACGAGAAGATATAATATGTACTATTAAAAATCTTAAATCGCCTAATTCCCCGGGAATTGATGGTCTTACACTAAAAATCATTAAATCGGCAAGTCATGACATTGCAATTCCACTAACATATCTTCAAATCTTTCCGTGAATTCCGGCATTTCCCATCGTGTTTGAAAATAGCTTCCGTTGTGCCAGTATTCAAAAAAGGTGATCCATATGATATTGCGAACTATAGGCCGATCTCTATTCTTAGTATTATTTCTAAGATCATAGAAAATACTATATACATATGATAAAATTACCAATTTTTTTGAACAAAAACAATATCTTAACACAATGTCAACCTGGTTTCCGTAAAAAACACTCGGCGGAAACAGCTACTGTTCAATTTATGCAATATGTTTATGAAGAACTAGACAAAAGGATCGCATGTCGCTGGTCTATTTTTTGACCTTAGCCGTGCCTTCGACACGGTGGGGGTGCAATTATCTCAGAAAAAATGTACAAATTAGGTTTTAGAGGAATTTTCCTCGGAAGTGGATTACATCTATTTATCTAATCGCATAATGCGTGTAAAAGATGAAAGTACATATTCTAAAGATCATGTAGTCAGTCTTGGGGTTCCACAGGGTTCCGTGCTTGGGCCTCTTATTTTTTCTTTATATGTTAACGAACTACCAACCCACATAAGGGGAAAATTAACAATGTATGCGGATGATACATCTATAGTTATATCAGCACGAAATCCTATGGAGTTGCAGGACATGATCTCGGAGGAGATAAAGCAATTCAATACATGGTGCACTAAAAATATATTGATATTAAATTTAGAAAAAAAACGAATGTGTGTACTTCTCAAATCATCGTAATAGACCAAAATTTGCCAAGATTTACAGCTCTCAGTAATATTTGTAGTAAATTTTTTCATAATCTAAAAACAAATATAGGAGAGGTTATTCGATTTGTTACAAAATATTTTTTTTTTTTTTTCAAAAAAAGTTATCAATATATTCGATAACTTTTTTCGATTCAAGTCACGATCGTCAGAATGTTGCCCGAGGGGAGGGGGTGTATGTTTATACCTGTCAAATGATAATTTCAAAAACTACAAAATTAGAACTCTTAACAAATCTATTGATGGAATTGAAAGTTTATGGTTAGAAATGACTAGTAACAATTTCTCATTTACAATAGTGGTTATTTATAGACCCCCAACTCCAGTTATAATACAGATCTAGCACTTATAGAAGCAATAAAAGGACATTAGTCTGGGACATTCCAACCTTATTTTTTTGGCGATTTTAACTTTCCTACTATTGACTGGAATCACCTTACATACACAGACAATAATAATTCTGCAGCAGTTTTCTCCAATATGATACTAGATTCCAATCTTTCACAACTAGTTAAGGAACCCACTAGATATCGTATCAGCAAAATCCATCCACACTGGATCTAATCCTCACTGATGATGAAAACCTAATTTCCCAAGTTGAATATCTGCCTCTTTTGGGTGTTCTGATCACGTGACGATCTCATGTACGGTTCAGGTTATCTCAAACACTTTTCCCAGGAATATCACAGTATCGATCAAAAAAAATGAGATTATATTAAGTTAAACGAACTCTTACATAATTACGACTGGAATCAGCTCTATAACACTCGTGATGTAAATGACAAGTGGATAATTTTTGAAAAAACTATCAATAATTTACTCAAGTCTTGTACCAACACCTACAACAAAGTTCAAAATTCACATAAGCCATATATCACAAGATATAATCAATAAGACCAAACTAAACGTAGGTTATGGCGCAAATATAGAGCTACTGGGTCTCAGGCGGATTTCGAAATCCATCGAACATTCTCTAACATGTTGTCATCAACGATTAAAATAGCTCGTAGGGCTTATGAACACTCACTCTTATCAGAGGGCCTAAGGCTTTTTACAAGTATACCAGACGACAACTTTCTTCGAAAGTGCAGCCCCATTATCCGTAAAAGGGCGGATCCGTCTGCGACACTAACACGGATTATGCCAACGAACTCGCCAAAACTTTCCAACTTGCATTTACCGATGAACCTCCAGGCCCAATACCTCCCATCTTGTGTCCTAGAGTATACGAGGTCCTTAGAAAACATCACATTTACGAATGAAGCTGTCTGCATACAATTAAAGAAAGTACCTATCAATAAATCACCTGATCTGGATAACATTACATCAATACTACTAAAGAAGTGCGCTGACGGTATATGTACTCCACTAGCACACATTATGCGAACCTGCTTTTCTTTCAGCAAAGTTGCCCAAGATATGGTTAACCGCCACAGTTACTCCTATATTCAAAAAGGAGACAAACTAGATCATAATAATTATCGACCCATTAGTCTCACCCAATTTGTGCAAAAGTTATGGAGAGGATTGTTGTTGAGTCATTGCTAAATTTTTTATTTGCGAACGAAGTGATTCCAATTACGCAACATGGATTTCTTCCTGGTAGATCCACGTGTACAAACTTACTCACCTGCTTGAATTCTTGGACATGTATGATCGATCACGGTTTGCCTGTAGACATCATATATTTAGACTTTTAGGCGTTCGACAAAGTTCCGAAGATAAGGCTCCTTCATAAACTTGAACACTTTGGAATTAGGGGCAATATTTTAACCTGGATATCGGCTTTCTTAACAGACAGACAGTTCTCAGTAAGGGTTTGTCAAGACCACTCAGATTTTTGGCTGTTTCATCTGGAGTACCACAAGGATCTGTGCTTGGTCCAATCCTTTACATAATTTTCACCGCAGACCTACCGTACCATTTAAACAACGGACATGCATTCTACGCTGACGACACCAAACTCTTTGCTAATCCATTAACGGATTCCCAGTCCGCTACAACAAGATTTATACAACATAAATAAATGGTGTTCTGATTGGTTGCTCCTCTTAATATATCGAAATGCTCTGTTCTACATGTCGGAATACATAATCCTCATCGCCTCTACAGTATAAATGGTACAAATCGCAGCGGTAGAACATCAGAACGATCTTGGTATAACCATAAATAGCAATTTAAGTTGGTCACAGCATATAAGTAACACTGTAAAAAAGTGTAACGCCATATATTACATTTTAAAAAATCTTTCGAGTATCCTTCGCTGCAGAATTTCTCTCAAATATACAAGACTTTGTTCGTCCTCTCTTAGAGTATAATGTAGCTATTTGGTCTCCATCTTATCAGAGATATCAATCTTTTAGAATCCGTTCAACGGAGGTTCACCAAATGGATACCCCACCTTTTCCATAGGACTTATGATGATAGGTTGAGTTTACTCCATTTACCTCCATTAAGTCAAAGAACCCAAGGTGACCTTATATTAGACATATCGGATCTTACTTAATACCTATACTATTAATCTGGCTCACTTACTGACACTGAACGAAGACAGGGAGACTACGCGGCCATTCTTTTAAATTAACGCGAGAAAATTTTTAGCACCACCATTCGTAAGAACTTTTCCCCAATCGGATTTTCCACTCCGCCAGTAACCTCCCCGACACCGTAGTCACTGCACCGACCTCAACACGTTCAAAAACAGATGTGGTCGTGATATTGCCAATTGAGTGTGCGAGTGTCTTTTCGGGTGCGGGTAAGGTCATTTTTCGGCTTCAGTGCACAAAGTGGTAGTAGACAATTTTCCTTTTATTTTGTAAGCTTAATTCCACTTGTATGTAGCATTTCTTGTTTAGTTTTAATTATATATTTAATTATATATTTTAGTTCACATGGTATAATTTTCACATTTACTGCTATTTTATGTTTTGCGGGGTTTATATTTATATACACATGTCTAGGAAATTATTGCCTTATACATAAATTGACATATTCCTAATATGTTACATTAGAAATGTACGTTAAGTTAGTCCATGTAGCTTAAGTTTATGTTTTTTATCATTTTACCATTTGGGCATAATAGATGTTAAACATCTCTGCCCTTGTACCTGTTAATAATAATAATAATAATAATA
>JAPWTK010001652.1:0-10890 GCA_029963805.1 Aromia moschata
CTAAAAACTTCATTTTTGAGATTCTGTATAAGCTTTCCGATGGCTTTTGACCACTCAAATCACGAATCCGTGTTATAACTAAGCTGTCCATCACATTGTGTCAAATGTCAATGAGTGTCAAAGTAGTGCTCGGTGTTATATTAATAATGATTGCTTCGGAATATGAAAAATGCCCTAGGGTTTAGAGCTGATATGTGTATTTCTTTGGAATAACCCTTAATGTACGAGGTGCGTAAATTAAGTAATGAGACTGTCAACATAGCGCCTTATCTAGCAACACTGTGGAGACGGGACTTGGAAGGGCGGCAGGTTAACATGTAATGCACCTTCAAACAAGACTGAACTTTCAGTCATCAGTCATTTGTTTGCTTTTTGGTTTCGTAAACCAGTTTTATTTAGTGCGGGGCGAAAATGATTGACATTAATTTTAAGCAACTGTGTGCTATCAGGTTTTGCTTCAGATTTGTATCAGGTTTTGCTTCAGAGAGTCGATTGAAGATGAACCATGAAGCGGAAGACCTCGGAGGACGATCAAGAACCGATAAAAAATCTTGATAGACGGGATCTTGTGCGTTCAGATCGCTCGGTTGACGACAAGGATGATCAGGGAAGAGTTACATTTCGATTATACCACTGTTCATCAGATTTTGACTAACGAATTGGGGATGAGAAAAACCAACGCAAAAATAATTCCAAAAAACCTTCGCAAAAACAAAAGGACATCAGGACAGAAAGGTGTCTTGACTTTTTGGAATCGAATGAAAACGAGCCCCATTTTATCGAACGTGTCATTACTGGTGATACGACTTGGGTGTTTGAGTACGACCTCGAAACCAAACGCCAAAGTATGGGAATGGTACACTTCAAGCTCTCCAAGACCCTAAAAAAGTAAGAATGAGCAAGTCGAAGATCAAATGCATGCTGATTTGCTTTTTTGATAGCCCGGTAATTGTCCACAAAGAGTTTGTGCCTCCAGCAGCGAATAGTAAATCAACACTTTTACAGAGAGAGTCTTAAAAAACTTTGAAAAGGGTCAGTGCGTGCGAGACCAAAGATCAAGAAGGTCATTTCAGTAAACGGGTCTTTAGCCAGTACTAAAAATCCCTGTTGTTCTTCAGCCTCCCTATTTGCCTGACTTGAGTCATTATGATTTTTTTTCTCTTCGCGAGATTGAAAAAATCACCTCAAGGGACGTCATTTTTTGATCATAGAAAACACTGAAACCGCTGTAACCGACCTGCTGAAGGCTATTCCAGTTAATATATTGGAATAGCATATTATGAGTTCCAGCACTGCTAGATACTAGCTACTGAGGAATGGAAGAAACGTCTCCCGCACTGTGTGGCTTTCCAGGGAAGTTATTTTGAAAGAGACAATACTGAATTGTAGTTCTATTCAAAAAAAAAAATAAAATAAAAAAATCAATCTCATTATTTAATTTACACACATTTTATTTTTTCGTATATTAGAACAGACCAGACTCTCTTCTGTTTCTTTATTTTCCCTTGATTACACTCCAAATTAATGGACACTCCTACCTAAATAACGGAAACTAATGAGATTTACTAGTCGAACATTTCTTGAAAGTTCCATTTCTTCTCGTTAAACTTCGGATCGGTGGATAATTAAGATTTCTGAAGAGAAACCGGGCCCAAAACAATCATGACAACCGGCTAGCGCACAAACAAATGCGTGATGTGTATTTCGAGTGGCGCTGACGTCCCCAGCCTACTTACTAACTTGCGAGACGTGCCTTTCATACCCTTCCGGGAGGGCGGTCTGAATCCATTACATAAGTTTGCCCCGGTCCTCCTCATTGGACCCATTACAGTCCTTCTGCAGTCGTGTAAAGAACTGGTAAGATGATAAGTTTCCGTAACGCCATACTTATGTCAACACGCTTGCATTTTGACGCGGGGTTCTTCTAAAAACTGTATCTGTATCTAGCCGGAACACAATTGTTGGTTTAAAGCGCAGAAAATTTTGATTTTTCCGTCCTCCATCGTCGTATAAAAAACCAGTGAAGTGGTAACATGATTTGTTTCCAATGAAATACTTATGCCAAGAGAGCCTGCGCTTTGACACGGGTAGCTTTTTGTAAAAACTGTACCTGTAATCTACCTGTCCCGAAGCACACGGCATGCGGGTTTCAAACTCTCAGTTTTAGCTTCATCTATTGATGACACCAACATACGTGGCGAAACGTTGGCACTGGTAATATTTCGGTAGCCAGGAAAACGTGGTTAAGTTCGTATTTAGCTTTACTCTAAAGGTTTACTCCCACTTCATTGTCTCCAAAAAAGAATGGCCAACACACGGCACAGAGTTGTTGGTATAATACGCAGAAAATTTAATTCTGATTTTACGGTCCTTCACGGTCTAGTAACAAGATCTATTTCAATGAAATACTTATGTCAATAGAGTCTGTACTTACACGGGTGGCTTTGAAAGCTCTATTCCAAAGCACAAACTTTGAGATGATTAAAACGTCATATATTTTAAGCTCTTAATTTTAATAAACTTGTGATGACGTCAACGTGGCTGGCGAAATGTTGACGTTGGTGGTGTTTTGGTGTTGTTAGTGGAAAACCTGCTAAGTACGTATTAGTTTCTAGGTCAAAGGTTCCAATTCCACTCCACTATATCCAAAAGAATGATCAGTACAAGGTAGGGAATTGTTGGCAGAATACACACAGCACAAAATCCAGTTTTCACTTTAATTGCATCAAAGCTTAAGTGTTTTATGAGACATAACTTTGGGTAAATGCCTATGAAAATGGATATTATTTATGTCTTTCAAATTGCCAAAGAATAACCAACAACTCAATTAATTTAAACTTCTTTTCATTTATAGGTGACATGTTAGGACGTAATTCATGCAATCTGCTGCATTTCAAAAACGAACACCAACAATTTCGCAAGATGTTCTCCATACTACCTAGACTGAGTAAATATGCACTAGAATATGTAACTAGTAACTCTATTAGAAAAACTAGTGTTACCACAATGGGGAACGGTAATAGTCCCATTAATAAATAATAATAATAAATCACACCACAGAAAGGACATTCTCCCTCAAGAGTCATTGCGACTGCAGAGGGAGAATACACACGGAAAAGACGTAGGACACACAACCAAACCCTGTGACAGGTGCCAATTGCCACAGGCGGGATTCGAACCCGGGAGATAATAGCTCTTGGAGTAATCGCCACCTTCCTCACCTGGCGCTTTACCCACTGAGCTATCGCCACGGATATAATATAATATTATGTCACAATAATATAATATAATATTATGTCATATAGTATTATGTCACCGCAATGTGACATAATATAATATTTACTTAGTGCATCTGTTATTCACTTGCACACTGTACACTGATATAATATTACTTTACCTTTGCTTTTATTCTAATTTGGATAATTGAAGTGATATCATTTGAAAACTGTACATTTTAAGTATAAGAGAAAACCTTCCATTCAAGAGATTGATTATTGTTTCAAGTTACTAAATATGGCACAAGAATATAGATAGCATTAATTTAAAGTAATGTCAGTATTATTCACATCCGGCAGGTATGTGGAAGTGACAGAATATCGTCATTATTTTGTTTATGTAGAGCATCTCTGAAAAATCCAGATACAACTATTCAACCCCATTATGATTGTAATCTATACATGGTATCGATATTTGTTCAAATTGAAATAAAATGCAAAGATATTTCGAAAACTCTAGTTGCGATTGAAACAAACTTCTATGAGATCACTATTGTTTTCAAAATGACAGAAAAGCTTTTACAACATCCTTAAAAAAATGTTTTAAAAGTACCGTACATAGAAACCAATAATTCCTCGTGAAATACAGTTCCCATCCGATTTTTTTAATCCTAGACGTTAGAATGTGGGCAAGGTAATAATTTAGTTTTAAAATATCAGCAGTTTCTCCGGACGTCTTACGATCGAAGAAAAACAAGTCTGTTGCCCTTAAAAATAAAGACGAGCGTCAGCGTCTCTCTTTAAATTTTCTCTCAGAGGGTTGAGGTTGTCGACTACATAAATCGAAACAAGAGACTTTATATTTTTATGTGGAAAACGTCCTAGCATGCGAAGTGATTTACATTAAAGAAAATAAAGTTATAAATTGCTTTAGTAAACTATTGTTGATACATACACAGCGTGGCAAAAAAGTCGCGCATTTTGCGATTTTCCTATTTATAAATAAATAATGGATCCCTTGAGTGAGAAGTAAATAATTGAAATTTTAATAATGAGGGGAAAATTTAATAATAATGGAGACATGCAAATATTACACGACCAAGTTTGTGTTCTGTTTAATTAATGTACCTTAACAGATCGCCACTAAACCAAAGAAAATATTAAGCTAACTGGTAAAGAAATTTCAAATAAATGGTGCGGTAAGGATTTCGCCAAATCAGGGTAGACCTAGAACTGCAACAGGTGGAGATAAAGCATTAGATATCTTGCTTTTAGTGCGCGAAAATCCAATCCAATCATCCAGAGCCTTGGCAAGTACTTTTGATGTCTATCACCAATCAATTAAAAAATTTATTTATTTTAAAAAAATTTAAGAAAATTTACATGCATATTGCATACAAACTACAACTTATTCACAAGTTAAACGAGGATGAGAAAGAGCTGAATTTTGTGAAGACATGTTGGAAACATGCAATTACATAATAACTTCGCAAGAAATATGCTTTTTACAGATGAAGCTATAAAGTGCAATGTTGTTGTGGTGTTATAGTATCATGATGTGGTTATATTATGAAGTTTAAATGGTGTTGTTAATCGACATAATAGCTACTGGTCAAGTCAGAACCCTCATTGGGTCAAGAAGAGCATACCCAAAATCCACAAAGTTAATGTTTGGGCAGGCATTGTTGGAGAACGAGTAGGACCCGACCTTTGAGGTGGAAATTTAAATTCTGAAAAATATGTAGATCCGCTAAGAAATCACATTAATTCCATCTTGCAGACTATTGTTTCCAATTGAAAATAATGTTATTAACCAACAACGGGATGGGGCGCCACCAAATTTGTGGCAAATAGCAGGAAGGAAATGCACAATTCACAGGACGAATTTAACCTCTTCTGCCTATCCAGGCAGAAGAGGTTGAAGGCTTGAATGGCCAGCGCGCTTCGGATCTAAATTTTTTATATTTTTTCTGTGTGGGTATTTAAAACGAAAGGTTTATGTCTATCGATCAGACAACATTGAAGACTTGAAACAGAATATTTCAAATGAAATCTAGGTCATTCCTGAAAACTTCCTAATAAATGTTATTGAAGAGTATTCGGGACTGGCTTGGGCATTGCTTATCGGAAAATGGAAGCCAATTTTACCATGTCATACGCTAACTATTGTTTTGTTGTTTCATTTTTAAAAAATGAATGTAATTGCTTACTTAGTTAAGTGAAAATTACTTAAGTAAGTAAGCAATTACATACATTTACGAAAATTCACTTTCAACGTGTTTTTTTGTGAGGAAAATCTGCTTTCAGTATTATATGAAAACCCATATTTATATTTAATAACAGGATTTAATTTTGTCTTGTGAGAGAGTCCTAAGTATAAAAATGAAAACACACCAAAATACGATCACTCCCATGGCTGAAATTTCGATATTCACATTTTTGAATACTAGTTTTCTTAGACGAGTGGATGGTTTCAATGAACTATAACAATATTTTAATAGTCGGTTGTTGCTCGTGTAATCATTCAATAGTTATAATACAAATATTAAAATATGTACATATAAGTTTTATTTACCTAATTCATTAAAATTTTTTAATCAAATATACAGTTTATATTTTGTATACTTAGTTTATAAAAAAATAATGATTTTACAAACAGAAAATGGAAAATGAAACTAAATCTCCTTTTCCAGAAGTTCCCTATATATGTATATATTGTGACATTTGTAAAAGTGACATTTGTGACAGCTGACATTTATTAAGTGTTATAGGTTACATACTTAGTTTATTTAGTTTATACACACTAGTTATTAGTAAAGAATTGTATGGAATGACATATTGAATATTCTGGATGTCAAAAGAATTTTCTAGAAAGGTAGAAACTATAAATACGGTGTTGTTGCTAGGAGTTGGTTAGTTATGTTTTGAATGTTACATGGTTAAGACCCACGAGTTGTAGATTGTTAAATAAACGTGTTGGAATTGAAGAAGTGATTAATTTGAAGTGAAATTCGTAACATTTTGGTGACAGCGGTGGGATTATCGGAGAATTTGAAGAGGAAAATTGTATATGGTGAATCACGAGATCGACAAAATACGACGAAGAAACAACGGCAATGGATGTGAGTGAAATATTAAAATTCTTGCAACAAGGGCGACAGGAGGATCGTGAGGAGGCAGAAAGGCGAGAGGAAAAGCGACGGCAAGAGGACGAAAAGCGACGAGAGGAGGACGAACGACGACGGCAGGAGGACCGTGAGGAGGCAGAACGACGACGGCGTGGGAGGACCGTGAGGAGGCGAGAACGACGAGCACAGGGAGGACCGTGGGGAGGCAGAAAGGCGAGAGGAAAAGCGACGGCTGGAGGACGAACGGCGGCGACAGAAGGACCGTGAGGAGGCAGAAAGGCGAGAGGAACAGACGACAGGAGGACGAACGACGACGACAAGAGGACCGAGACGAGGCGTGGAGGCGTCATCAGGAAATTTGAGAAGCCCAACAAGTAATAAACACCAGGTTGAATGCATTTTCTGGGAGGATTGATGGCATGGGAACAGCAGATTGACCAGGTAGGCATTAAAGTTAATCGAATTGAGAAGGTGGTTGCAGAGAATAAAGAAGAAATCGAGAGAAAATTAGAAGACACCAGACGGCAAGTGCAAAAAGAAATACTGAAAAAGATAAATGGGCAGGAGCACCAATACATCGTACTTCAATAGACGATTCAGGAGATTGTTCGACCTCACCAGCTACTCCGTTACAACATCCAAGCCTTATGCATACTGAAAGGTCAGTACACAAATGCTTAAGCCTCCTACGTACGATGGACAGTCATCATGGTCCATGTATCGCAGACAGTTGAGGCTGCCGCAAAGGGGCCAACGGATGGACTCCACAAGAAATGGCTACTTCGCTTGTCATATCTCTCAGAGGTCAGGCTTTAGAAATTTTACAGAGCATCCCGGACGAGCCCCCACTGAAAATCAAAGGGACTGGGACAAATTGGTGCATCTGTTCTTGCTGTCAATCGAAGTTCCCAGCATGAGTCAACTACCTACACTCCGTCTATGATGACCTCTGGAAGAGAAATGAAGCTGCCTACTGACCTCAACTTGGCCATCCCCTAGAAGAAAATCAAGGAACGATCTGCCCGAATTTGTGGAAAACTTGCGAGAGAGATTGAACCGGATCCATCGATTTGCCAGCGAGAAGCTGAAAATGCACAGCGACAAAATGAAACAGCGTCTCGACACTACATCAACAGAGATTGCGTTTAAGCCTGGTGATGCAGTATGGACGTACGCCCCAAAAAGGACGAAAGGAAAAAGTCCAAAGCTTCAGAGCAACTGGGAAGGTCCGTACACCATAATAAAGAAAATTAACGACCTGGTCTACCGCATCCAATTATCTCCAAGAAGCAAGCCGAAGCGTGGTCCATCTGGAGAGACTCGCAAGGTATACAGGATATAATCCACCCGGGACGGTTTGTCGTCGAGGATCCACCGTCTAGGACTGAAGACAGTGTTATTCGGGACGAATAACCTTAAAGAGGGGAGCAATGTGACATTTGTAAAAGTGACATTTGTGACAGCTGACATTTATTAAGTGTTATAGGTTACATACTTAGTTTATTTAGTTTATACACACTAGTTATTAGTAAAGAATTGTATGGAATGACATATTGAATATTCTGGATGTCAAAAGAATTTTCTAGAAAGGTAGAAACTATAAATAATGGTGTTGTTGCTAGGAGTTAGTTAGTTATGTTTTGAATGTTACATGGTTAAGACCCACGAGTTGTAGATTGTTAAATAAACGTGTTGGAATTGAAGAAGTGATTAATTTGAAGTGAAATTCGTAACAATATACATTTTTTAACAATAAATAGCCTAGCAGTAAGCGTTAAATACGTTTTTTTTTTAGGTGCAGTGATTAAAAAATGGAAAATGTCCAAGTTCCAATAAGATCTAGATAAGGTAGATTGAAATATGACGTATTAAGGTGAATATTGAAAACGTAGTAACATAAAATACCTAAGTAGTAAATTAGTTGACAAATATGAATAATTATATAAATAATATAACAAATATAAATAATATAATAAAGTATGAATACAGTTAGTTATTAATTTAGTAGTAATAATTAGTTAAATTAATTAAATTATTACTTAATACTTAGAAATGGGTTTATTGAACTTATATATTCCCAATATTATGATTCCCAATACCTTTGCGGTTTCAGTGTTACCAGATGAATATTTCTTTCCAACAAAGAGTATGGTGAAAAAGAAAACAGAAGATTTGCTTGTTCTGACACATAATTAAATCTAATATTAATAACGAAAAAAAACAAATACATAACATTGTGTTACAAAGATAAAAAGCAAAAATAAAATATCATATAAATAAATGTAAACTAAATAAAGTCAGACTTTGAATAAGTCTTTAATTTAATCATTTTTCATCATCAATCATGCATTTAATAATTCTTAATGAAACTAATTACTCGATATTTAATAAAACCGCATGTTTCATATTGAAAACAGTAGCTCAAAGACGAGAACAGTTATTATTTTGTTAAAACAGGAGATCTGGTAAAACTGGCCGCTTTATATTATTGTGATGACTCCATTTCATTATTAGTTGGTGCAAGTTATAAAATTACACTTGCCATAAATCTGAAAGAACCGCGATGCGGATATTTTAGAATTGCCTAAATTGCCTTGTTTTACGCCACTGAATATACCGTAATAATCAGGACCCATATCGTATTTTACTACACGTTTCAAATGCTAAAACCAATAAAACCTCTTTTATAAACTGAAACCAAAAGCTTTTCATCGTGCCATTTCTATGCATAATACATACACGGTCGTATCTCTGCAGTCATTCATTATATTGTTGAATTTAAACAATATAAATGCGTATATTCGCGTTCGGTTCAGTTTATAAATACGAGGATATTGATAATCTAGTTATCCCGGAACGTTTGTCATGGACAAAAGCAAATGCCGTAACCATGGAAACGGGTCGGTTCGATGTTTGACAAAGAATTAGTCCAAGTCAGGTAACGTAAATGCAGAACAATTTTAATTCTAACATATTCTAACTGGATATACTCGTATACTATTGGAAAATAAATGGTCTAATTCTAAAAGGGTTTTTAAAAGAAGATTTATTAGTCTTTGTCTCTTTGTATCTCTTTTTTTGTATTGGCCAGGGTACAATTTAGTAGGGTTTACGCTCTGATAGAGGTCATCACTCATTATTGACCCATATATTGGATCCAACATCAATAAAAAACGATATATGACTTGATTATACCTCTCCTAACAAAATAATAATGCTACTGGACTGGACAAGGGAACACAGGCAAATCAAAAATTCAGATTTAAATGAATTTTGGAATTTATAGACTGATCCAATGTAAGAAGAGTGATAATTTTGGAAGTTGTCCAATTGTCTATTTTCATGGAGTAGAGCGCCTTGAATGCTATCCCACTTTTCGCTATTTGCACTAATAACTCAGTAATTATAGTATATGTCAAAAAGATAAGACCAAATATTCACCGTTTTTTGCGCTCTAAATGATGACGTAAATATTTGTGTAGCAACAATTAATTGTTTTGGGGGTGGAGGGTAGTTTCTAAACACTTAATTTTGTTTTGTTAGTGCAACTTTTTAATATACAAAAAGAATATGCAGGTAATATATATAGATTTTTAATCACATATTCTCTATTCTTATAGACCCCATTTGTAGAAAAAAATGTATGGTAATTAAGATAAACTAACTTGTGTTTATGGATAACTGGAATTTATAAAAACAAATATAGTGTAAAATCTTGCAGTTATAGAGTCTACGACCTGCTTCATGAACTGAATAAGTGGTAGGATGAGTAGATAGACCAGTCGGGAGGTTCTCCCAAACCTTCTCGTCGACACCGCCAGTGCCCTCCAAACCTAGGCGTTAGCGCAAAGGCTCCCAGGAGAGAAGAGAGCCAGGCGAACATAACGGGCCTAGAGGCAGCGCTAGAGGCAGTACTTCGATTCCTCATAGCAGTGCTAGAACTCATATACTGGAATAGTTTTCAACTGGTCGGTTACAGCCGTTTGAATGTTTTTTATATGAACCCAAAATGACATCCCTTGAGGTGAGATTTCAAATCTCGGAGAAGAAAAAAATCACATAAAAAAGATGTGAAAATCAGAATAGTCAGGCGAATAAGGAGGCTGAGAAGCCACATTAATTTTTTTGCTGGCTAAAAACTCGTTTACTGAAATGGCTGTGTGACAAGGCGCATTGTAATGATGCAACATCCAGTTGTTCTTGTTTAGTCTCACACGCACGACCCTTTTTCGAAATTTTTCAAAAATCTCCCTGTAAAAAAGTGTTGATTTTTACTGTTTGGCCCAAGGGCTGAACTCTTTATGTGGACAATTCACAGGCTACAAAAGCAAATCAGCATGCATTTACTGACCTTCGACTTGCTCATTCTTGCTTTTTTTGGGTCTTGGGAGAGATGGAAGTGTGCCATTCCATGCTTTGGCGCTTGGTTTCCCGGGTCGTAGTAAAACACCCAAGTCTCATCACCAGTAATGACACGTTCCATAAAATGGGGGAATAAAAGGGGGTCATTTTCAATCGATTTCAAAAAGTCAAGACACCTTTCTCCT
>JAPWTK010001653.1:0-10864 GCA_029963805.1 Aromia moschata
GTGAGTATTTAGTAACTTGACCTCCCATCTATAATTTACATCCCATTTCCACTGAATCATTTCCTCTGCATCACTTATCTCGACTGTCGCCAGCCGCCACCCTCCGCGAGTTTGATACTGGTTCGCCCCTGGCACAGGCGTCGTACGCTCGCCTTGGCCCCCTTTTTTATTGCCACATGTGAGTGACCACTTGGATCAGTTCTTGGAATGAACAATTTACAAAAAAATCCTCTAAAAACCAATTCGTCACGGCCGAAACACTTATTTAGTAAACGCTCTTAATTATCTTAAAAATTGACACAATAACGAGATTTACGAGATATCCTGGGCAGCCTCTATCGCTTTCTCCGAAATAAAGGATATTCTAAAACTGAAACTGAAATAGCTTTTTGCCTACCCATTTTGTCGTTTTGTTACAAAACTATTTGTAAGTCGTATCTGCACTTTCCTACTATACGCAAGACGCTGTATGGCCCATAACATTGAAATAAGAATAAAAAAAATGAATTACACCCGGAACACGTGCAGTTTTAAGCAGATTCGTATTAAAATATACTTTTTCACCCAAACTGCATCGTTCTCATTAGAATAATCTCAGGAATATCCATACTGGGTGGATCTTATTACTGTGTGGACATTACACAGGCCCACAAAAAAATTGTCTGGTTCTGGGATGGAGACTAACTTTTTCTTATATTTTTGTGCCGGTGAATCGAATTCATCATAAAAAAAATATGGGGCTCCGCAGCTAATTTGAAGATAACTTCCAAAAAACTGTCGAAAACGACGTGTTTCAGTGGTAAAAGCTTGAGAAGAACAAAAAAAATTGCTTCACATTAAAAACACTTTGTTTTTACTTATTTTGGCCTGCTGAATCCGAATTTGCTATGAAAAAAAGAGGGTTTTATCAACGTTTTATGGAGATAACCTCAAAAAACTGCTGAAAACGACGTTTTTTGTAATACAAGCTTGAAAGAAATGGGAATATGATTCGCGTCACATATAAAATACCGTATTCCTATGTATCTTAATTTCTTAAACCCGAATGTGTTATGAAAAATTTGGTTTAACAAAGGGAATTTCAAAGATCATCCTCAAGAATATGTAAAAATTGCGTTTTTAAAGGTAAAATCTTGAATAACGTTAATTGAATCAGTCTAAAATCAAGACTTAGTGGAAACTCTTTAGTAATCACCTGAACATACTTGAATTTGACTTTCTGGAATTCAGACTACGAAAATAACTCTGAAAGTGCCAACAGCAAGCTAGAAGACAAATCTGAAGATTGTTGTATCTCTGAAGCGGAAATCAGGAATAATAATAATAATAATAATAATAATAATAATACTCACCCTATAATTACTTCGAAAGTAACTCCAGAGGTCCTCTCAGGGATCTGTGCGGGGAAGGGGTGGCTATTATTATTATTTGCCAACGCACTGGGGGCGACTTAAAGTTATTTCGGTAACGCATTTGGTTTAAGTTCTGAGGAAACCCAGAAACTCAGAACATTACCAAATCTAAGGCATGTGCGGTTGGATTGATGCATCACACCTATCCTAGTGTGTACTAGTGGTTACGCAAGTCCTGACAGAAAGCGAGACAATTAAAAATCCTCTACCTCACAAGACTCGAACAACGCCAGAGGGGTTAGCGACTGGAAAGACGGTGCTTTAACCTACTCAACTGCCGGAATATTCTGGGATTCAGCGGCACAAAAAAAAGAAAAAGTTAGTCTCCATCCCAGAACCAGATACTTTTTTGTGGGCATTTTTTGGTCTTCTCAAGCTGTTACAACCGAAACACGTCGTTTTCGACAGTTTTTCTGAAATTCGATCTCCAAAATTACCTGCGGAACCCCTATTTTTTTATGATGTCGTTCGTTCTCTTGCTTCCCTTGTAATTTTAATATTTCACTCACATCGATGGTCGCCATTTCTTCGCAGTTTTTCGCAGATCGCGTATTCACCATATAAAATGTTTCCTCTTCAAATTATCTAATTATCCCACCATCATCACAAATGTTATAATTCTACCTTGAATAACTCACTTTCCCTGCTTGAAACACTTTTATTAAAACTTATTACTTACAACTCCCTCGTTTAGAACTCTATAACATTCGAATCACAACTGACTTCACTAAGTAACAACACTGACATTTATAATTTTATCTGTTATAGAAGTTGTGCATAAACTAAATAGACTTACAACATAAAACATAAAAGTTAATAAATGTTATAAGCTGTCACTAATCTCACTTTACAATTGTCACAATATGAAAGTTGGGTGTAATCGGATCGGGTAAATAATAATAAATACATCGACGCATATGCAATATTAAGACAATTAAAATTATTTTGACTATTTTAACATTATTAAATAAAAATTAGATTGCCCCACTTTGCTCTAATAGTTAAAGTTGGTGACTTTGAGCATTACTATTTCTTATTTTCATGTTATGGATTATACTTTCTATCCTTCAACAGCTGCTGTAAGCGCAAATAGTACTATATCAATAATAAAACTCTACAGTCATCGGTTTATCCACCAGATTACCACCTACCAAAGCTTCAAAACCTATGCGTAGTTACAAATTAATCTTTTTCTCTGTCCGCCTCGGGCACATTTCCCACACTCCTAATTCCAATTCCATTGTTAACGTTTTCCCTCGAATTTGTTTTTATCAACACATGATCGGTGGTCATTAAAAGTACCTTCCTTTTTGTTAATTTTTAAGCCCGTAAATTTATTCTATAATTTATTATTTTTCTCTTTACCTGTGTCTGCCTCTTTTCGTCGAGTAAATTTCGCTCAGTGGCAACAGAGGAAATCACTCATTAGGGGTATTTTGTGACAGATTTATACAAATTTGGTTTCAATCACCACCTTGTTATAAAATTCGATTTCTAAGAGTTTTAGAGCACCTGTATATTGTTGCAATATTCGATTGTATAACTCTTGGTAGTAGGCTCAACCTTTCGTGTTCAGAGGGTAAAAAGTTAACAATACCTAAAAGTTTCAATTTGTTTCTATGTGTTTGCAATTTAAACACAAATGTATTGAAATATACAATGATATAAATTAAAATGACTTTAAATTAGTAAATAGAAACGAAATTTAGCATAAAAAATATAGCTTACATCTAAAATAATGAAGATAGTATTAACTTCCAGTATACCCGGAAGTGTCGGAAAGTCGACATTACTTCACATATGTAGAGCATACCCGAAAACTCCCAGATACAAATTGCCAGCCACATATGATTTGTAGGTCTCCCAAAACGTTTAATAGGCCACTTACCGTGAAGCACCCTGTATACGTTATTTAAGAATACTGTCACAAAATCTAATACCAATATTGAAAATGATGAAGTGATGTGATATTTCTTTAACTATGGGGCACATGAAAAAAGTATAAGAATGAATGTTTCGTTACCTGTACTTCGCTATTTTCCGTTTTCAGAAAAGCAACCAAAAATATAGGGATATAATCGAAAAATATATTTTTTTTTTCGTAATGCTCATGCCTTAATATTGACTAGTTTCTTGGGTGCCTGTGACTATTTTTTTTTGTTTCACGTGTTACTTATCACCTGTCCTTTGAAAAATTTGTTATCCAACATCCTCTTGTGTTAAACTATGAAAACTAAGATGTCATATCGCAGCCATCTTACACAATTTTTCAACTCTACACAAATCGTTTTATTAAAAAAAGAGCCACCCTCTTCATTTCCATGACCCCCTTAGATACGCCAGTGAATTTAACGGACCAAATCAACCACTTCATGAAAAATGCCAGTCATCGACTTAGGGACGTGTCGGAGTCGAAAAATTAATATCTTCCGTTCCAACAAAAGCCACTTTATGTAATCTAATGACCGAGCTGCATGTGCCATGGAGGCCACCGAGCCGTATTTGGGTGTGTTTCGAGCTTCAAAATCATGCTGTGAAGGCGTAGAAGGCCCGAGGGGCGTACGCACAAAGAATTGTTTGGAAGGCCTGATGGAAACGTGTCGAATGCGACACGGGACAAAATTGTTCTTTTGTGTACGTCTAATAACGATGTTTTGAAATATTTGGGGATAAATTTGAAATGTGAAAAAGTTCTGAATATGTGTGGTAACAAAGTAACAACAATTCACAAGAAGAAAGCGAGCGTAATTACTATTACATCTAATGTCAAACAAACTTTTGAAAAGTTAAAGATACGCAAAAAATAATTAGGATGTTTTCAAAATTGTTATGAAACTATTAAAATTTTTAAAAATGTTTTGCACGTTTATTATAAAATAATCGAATAAAAAGTGGTAAGGAAAATAGAAAAAAAATCTGTCATCCATTGAACAAACAGCGAAATTAGTGTGAGGAGAATATATGAATATTTTCAACCTATGTTCTCATCCACATATGCAAAGTCGCTAGTACTAGTAAAAATAAACCAGTTAGTAAAGTGTTCTTTACGAAAAAATGGTGTTAACGACAACGACAATTGTTCAGAAACATCTGAACAACCTCAATCAAAACTTTGGTTCGGTTTAAAAAAAAGTAGATGAGTTCTTGAAATTCTAAAATTCCGAAAATATCAAATGTTCAATAAAATTAATTTAATATTATATTGAATCTTCAAGTTTGTACAGATTGGGACATATCGAAAGAGACATTTACTTGATAACTCTTTGACGGTTACACTAACAGTATTTTAACGTTTTTCGAAGTTTTTCAAGAACCTCTCTGTAAAAAATGTTGATTTACAGTTTGGAGGCACAAACTCTTTGTGGACGATTCCTGGCTATTAAAAAAAGCAAATCAGCATACATTTGACCTTCAACTTGCTCGTTTTTTGCTTTTTTGAGTCTTGAGAGCTTGAAGTGTGCTATTCCATGCTTTGGCGCTTGGTTTCGGGTCGTACTCAAACACCCAAGTATCATCACCAGTAATAACACGTTCCATAAAATGGAGATTATTTTCAATCGATTCCAAAAAGTCAAGACACATTTCTCTCCTGATGTCCTTTTGTTCCTGCGAAAGGTTTTTTGACACCATTTTTGCGCAGATTTTTCTCAATCTTTCTTTATTTCAATTCGTTAGTCAAAATCTGATGAACAGTGGCATGAGTTCAAGTTGAAATCTTCCCCGATCATTCTTGTCGTCAACCGACGATCTAAATGACACAAGATCCCTTATTCTATGGCCATCTTCATCGGTTCTTGAAGAGAAGGCCTTCCTCTGCGTGGTTCATCTTCAATCGACTCTCTTTCTTCTGAGAATGCATCTTAGACCACCCAAAAAACCTGGGGCTCTTGAAAAAACACTGTCTCCGTAGGCATGTTGAAGTCTTGCAAAAGTATTCGTTGCGTTATGTCCAAGTCTGAACCAAAACCTGATCGCACACCGTTGCTCAAAATTAATAACACTCATTTTTAAAACGACTAGAAAAAAATAGTCACAAAGAACAAACAAATCACTCTAACAAGTTAAAACTTGTACTGAAGGTGCATTACATGTTAACCTACCACCCTTCCAAGTCTCCGCAGTGTTGCTAGATGGGGCGCTACGTTGCCAGTCTCATTACTTAATTTACACCTCGTAAGACAGGATATTGAGTTTATTTTATTTTAAATTTTAATCTTACTTTTAATACAACGTACTGTCACCCAGACGTGCATCGGCTATCTGATAGCCGATGCGTCTGGGTATTTTGTACGTTATGCTATTATTACTGTTTTATCAATGTTTCATTTCATATTTATTTTTTAAAAACGACAGCAAAAAGCTATTCAATTAGTCCTGAGGATGCAAATAAATTTTGCGAAACGTCGACTAACTGAAAATTAGTTTTTTTGGAAATATTTGACCTCATCCCACTAATTAACTATATAGTTATAATTTTAATGACATATTACTTATAATATTTTATTATATAACTTATACAGTTTTTCAAAAGAAACTTTTCAAAAGCCTGTAAAAAAATTCTCAAGTACAAATATTTAATATTTTATTTTTTATGATGATTTTTTGTCGATGGGGTACAAAAAACACAAGTGTGTCAATTATGTTATTCTAGAAAGTGTGTCAAACAAAGGTTAATATAAAAATCAATAGTTGACCTAAAGAAGGTCCTTTGCTTTATTCTAAGGTATTTTTTGTGTGTTATGTATGTGGATGGACAACTGTCTATAAAATATTTCGAAATGTATGTACTCTACAAATAAATTATACATGCTTACCATGTATATTTATAATTGATGTTTCATAAGTTAACTTAATACAAAAAGGATAAACTTGATGTATACTAAATTTGCTCTCAATATCAAGAAAAAAACAAGTCTATTTAATTGTGTAAAATATACATAATCTAATTTACGAAAACATGCCATATCTCGAAAACGCGCATCGTTCATTTATTTTTCTGACAGCCTATTATAAAAATATTTAAAAAACCATATGATCTCCGATTCTTCTTGGGTTTTTGTATCTCCAAAAATAATTGAGATAAGGCATTGGTCAACATATAGTCAATAATCCGGTACATGTACATATGTACCTAATACTTTCGGATTTATTTTTTTAATTTACCAAAACTTAGAAAGTAGATCTCAATATTCGTTGTTTTTATAATATTGTCTCCATATTGGTTTAAACAAATTAAAAAAATAAGAAAGTTATAGGGGCATTTTTTGATATGTACTAATACAAGGTGTTCCATAATTAAGGGATACAGAGAAACTATAGATTCTTTCGGTAAAAATATTACGATTTAGCCAAACTTATCTTAGCCCAAAGTCGTGGTCTCAAGATACAGGATGTCAAAGTTATAATTTTATTTTCGATTTCCGTAACTAACATGTCAAAAAACATTTTTTTTTATAAAATTTGGTGATTGTTTTTTTTTTTGAGGAGAGAATACTAAAATAATGTATAAGTTTATTGCATCTTAGAATATTTATGTTTTTATTGAAAATATCGATTTTTCCATTACTTATTGACAGAAAAGGTATGCCATTTAAATGTCGTTCCGATTGGCCGTTTTAGAGACATTTGCGTTAATTGTTTAGTGCAATAACAAATTCAAATTTTTTGATTTAAAAAAATGTGTAAATACTAACAGAGTAAGAAAAACATCACAAGTCCCAGTATATTTGGAAAAATTGCAAAAAAGACTCTGAATTAAAAAAAAAAACAAAAATAGTTGTAAATAAAATAGAGCACATTAAAGTGTAAATGTCTCGAAAATCATCCCGCTCTTTGTGGGTTTGCAACAGTAATACATGTCCACATAAATACTTCAAAAAAATTCAAAATTACAGTTAAAATTAATAAGTCAGTTGTTACTTATCCACATCGAAGCCACTGCCAAAAGTGAATTAATTGATTTTTCTATAGTTAGGTGTCACTTATAAGTACCTATGTTATGATTTTTTAAAAAAGTTATTTAGGAAATCGAATAAAATTATAACTTTGACTGCCATATTATCTTCGCTACCAATAACTTTTGGACTGAGTAAGTCTGGTTGAATTGTAGCTATTTTTATAAATAAGGAATTCCCCCCATTGTAAGAATATCTGATTCTGTGAGCACTAATGACATCACTTTTCCCACTCTTTGATTTATGAGTCATTACCAAGTATATTACCGTGTTGCATGATGACGCGTATTAACGTATGATCCTATCACAAATATCAGCAACAATTTTTCCAGACCACAACCTCAATTAGATAATCCATTTTTAAATTCGCCAATTACCAGAGATATGCCAGTTCGCCAGATGTGTCGGAACATAACTAACTGTTCATATCGTGGACTGTTATGTATTATGAATTTCCTTATTACGGGGTTATTCCTATGTCAAAACAGTAAACCGTGTTGCAATTTCCAGAAACACATAGTGCGGTGTTCCTCACCAAAAGCAATCGGCGACGCAACGCGACGGTAACCCAACAACAACCGCGACGTGGCGCTCATATTTCGATACACGTGTTTCCACTGACCGCAACTCAACTCAACTACAACCAATCAATCAGAAACCAGTTGCTTCAAGTGCTAGTTACCCGCGTCGCGATCGTCAGTTGTAGTCGAGTTGTTTGAAAATACATGCTTATAATGGACGATACTGCTTAAAATTTGAAATTTGTGGAACTTGTGGAAACATATAGAGTGTTTATACGATATAAAGAATGATTCTTACACCCGAATGGACATCAAGGAAAAAGCATGGATGGAAATTTCTAAAGCAATGAATGAATCTGGTAAGTTGTTAAAGTATTTATTTTATATATCCCATGGTTATACAGTGTGTCACGGCTGGATTTGACAGGATTTTTAATTTTATAAAAGAAACATTTTGGTTATCAAATAAAATGACTACAATGCTGAAATGATTGCCATGCCAAAAAAATTATTATTTGATATACACTATACCTACAAGTTAACTCAGAAATGGAAAAATGGAAAATTTCATCACGTTTTTTTTCATGAAAAAAAATAGATTTAGAGCAGGCATAGTGCGAAGAAATTAAAATTAATAAATTTTCTATGTTTGATAGTAATATATCAGTTACACAATGTGATTCCACTGATATGGTATCCAGCCCCAGCAGGCTGTCGAAAAAATAATCACAAAGTCACTCCCTAATATTTTCTGTGCTTCTGAATGATTCGTAAATTTGTGGTTGTGAAGCATAGGTTCACAGTTGGAATGTGTACTTGATCCTGGCGATCTGCAATAGATTCTGTTGGTTGGAGTAAATATTCCCTCCTTGATTCGTATGAAATTATATAAAACACACGCTGCTTTAATTACAGAATTTATAGTTTCTTCATTACAGCAAATTGGGCCTTCAAATAAACGGAATTTAGACACCAACATCCAAAATGCCACATTCGACACTTCTCCGTCCTCTTGATAAGCGGTAATTAAAAACTCTTTTCTGTTATCTAAAGAGCGTTTCGAATAAAGGTCTCATTATATAGTTTTTGAGAGGAAAGGCTTCATCTGCTACGAAGTAAAAAGGAAAATCGTCGTTTCCTAAAGGTAGTGGTCTAGGTTGTGGTAATTCCAACAATCCCAGTTGTAAAAACGTAGTCCAAGATTTGATGTCGGAAAAACTGCTCCGTCACTATTTCTACCTATTTCTCCTACATCTATTGTTGTAAATAATCCATCCGCATCAGCACATGCCATAAAAAAACAATTTGAAAAATATCCCTTGTAGTTATAAAACGTTGATGATTTTGGAAGACGTTTTATTCGAAAATGCTACCGTCTAAGGAACCCAAACAATTTGGTATATTCCAGAGAGTGTAGTAACGATCAGCAATTGATGTCCAGGGTTTCCGGAGTAGGTGTACTCATGTATTTAGGTTGTAAAACAGTCCAAATAGCCCAGTAGTGGTTGCAATTAAATTGCTGATTGTTGTGAGACCTCGCATAAAGTAATATGTCAAGCCTTATAACTGTCGCCTGTTGCTAAATACCTGAAATAAAAAAATACATATAACAATGCTAAAACGAGATATTTTAACTTAATTTTTTCAGCGCAAACTTGTAAAAAACGCTGGAAAAATATACGAGACTGTTTTCTTACGACACCTCAGAAAAATACCACCAAGTGGGTCAGCTGGAGGCATCAAGAAAAAATATATTGGAGATGCTCTCCAATTCTACTTCCTTTCGTTAAAAGTAATCGAAAACAGACAAGTAATTTAACTGTATAAGAGGTAGATGGACTGGCTGGAGAGGACCACTGTACCAGAAACTGAAGAAGAAACTGAGTCGTCAGAGTTAACACCCAATCTCCAATTAAATCAAAAAGAGCTACCTGAGACGCCAACTCCCCCCGAGTAAAATCACACAAGAGATAATCGTGTAACCGCACTTAAAAGAAAAAAAAAAGATATAGATGCAGAAAAATCACTTGTTGAATACTTTGATGCAAAAAGGGGCGAATTTCAGCAATAAAAATAAGCGCAGATCAGGAAGTTTGCTCGGTCTTCTTCCTGATTAAGAATAATGAACGTTTCTCAAAAGAGATGTAAAGTAACCGTCTTTAGAAATCATTGACATAAATATTACAGGATAATTCTGAAGGGCATTTTCAGTCCGATAAGTCATCCAATAATTTGAACGATTATACTAATAATTTTACTTGTCCACCTGGACCATCCAGTAGTTCTAGCTGCCAATCTAGACTATCAAGTGCCTCCACCTACCACTCAGATACCCTAAACATAATTATCAATCGACATCCGAAACACAATCATCACGTTTTACAACGAGTAAGCCTGATCCTTCCGAGCCTGTCGAGATCTTTTCAATGTCAATCTGATAATTACGTTTATAATTACGAACATTAGTTTTCGTTATGTTTACTTTATTTTTTGCAAGAAAAAATATTTTCATTTCTATGTATATGCTTATCAAAAATATAATATAAATAAACTTACCTTAAAGTAATAAGAAGCCTTTCTTCTGCACTTACTGCTTTGCGGTAATTAGTATCTCTCAGCTTATTTCAGTTTTTATTATTTCTACCAGAGTTTGAAACGTGCGCTTGCTCATACGGTAGAATCTCTTTAAATTTAATAGGATCATGATTTAATTCTTGAGCTACTATGTAAGAACTATATCCCAAATTTATCGTATAAAAAGGATTAGCTTAAAACCTTCTATTTGTCTTCTTTCTACGACTTTTTCAGTAGCAAGTACGTGCAGCAGCAATTTCTTCCCATCCGACGAGGAAGACATTTCTCTCACAACTGATTCCAAAATAAGTTGCTTCGTAAGTACACAAGAACAACGCAACAGAAACCGTAGTTGGGTTGCTGTTTCGTTGCTGTCGCCGGTTGCTTCTGGTGAGAACGCCCG
>JAPWTK010001654.1:0-10844 GCA_029963805.1 Aromia moschata
AGTAAGTTTTGCGTTTACCCTTCAAAAACCACCCCTTTCTGATTAGAAACTACCCCTTTTTATCAGTTGTCTCACAGTTACCGTAAGTATCTACAATATTACTTTGTAATAAGTTTTTGAGTAGAAAATTCTCCAAAATCAGGAAAGATGAATTTTGCTTACAACAATAAAGTATATAATTCCTCTACCTTTTTCAGGGGAGAGTACGTATTATTCTCCTTTTTCTCTCACTGGGTAAGAAAATTATTTTATCAAATTTTAGACGACGGTCACTATAAAATATTTATTTGCCATTCAAGTGTCAGTCAAAAATTCAATTGAACTAAAAAAAATTATTCCTGAAATAAATAATTTACAAGAATATGTTGGAAAAAACATAGTAGACTGTCTCTAGCTAATCCGAAGCGTAAACACATTTTCCCTCCGTCGATTCAAAATCGGATTGGTTTTTATGGTGATTTTAGAATCATTTTTGCCGTTCAGTGTGTGACTGATTAATGGTCTCTCCTTAATATTACCAGAAGCCAACGACGAGGACGGAGAGACACTTTGTGGCTTCAATTTTCATTTTTTACTGTTTTTTTTTTTGAGTTTTTTAGTATTATGTTTTTTGTTGAGTTTTAGTATTCTTATTTTTGAAATTCATAGCATTTTTTTTTGAGTTCAATATTTTCAGTTGATTCTAAACGAGTAATTTATTACGTGTTTCAAAAAATTTTCAAATATCTTCTAACTCAGAAACATTCCTGGAAATAGCAACAAGAATTGGTTTTCATTCGTAGAGTATCAGAAACGTCTTCGAGATATTCCCTCAGGGTATCTGCCACCGTTCATAGTGCAAAAGACACATGAAATATAAAATGAATTATATTTTACTCAAAACTCAATCTTACATTGATATCAGAATCGGAGATAATTTTTTGGGGGTGTCAACCCCAAAGCCATTTTTTCGTTATCAACGACCTCCAAAAGCAGACTAGTAACTTTCGTTACAATTTAAGAATGATTGTATAACCTATGGAGAGCGTCTTATATATATAAGATTTTCCGGCGCTCCAAAGATTTTCCCGGCGCTCAAGGCCAAAGAAGTATACACACAAGCATACACACGATTATTAAGATTGATTAACATAAACGTTTGAATGTCAATTTTGTGTTAAAAAAACAAAAAAAATCAAATCACGTCAATTTGCGAGAAATTATTTTCTTAATCGTGTATACTCTCTGCTAAATTTAATATAGAATATGAAAAACACAATTTTGTCCTAGGTGCAAAAGGAAAAAAGACCGCAGACCTCCTAAAAAAAAAACGTACTGCTTCAGATGTCTGTACTGCCGTCATTTTGGAAGAAAAAATTTAATAAAAAAATCTTTTTATGCACCTTTGATATGTGATTGATGTTTAATAAACCCTGAAAGTTCTATTTTGATTGTTCAATTAAATCATTAAAAAAATATCCCAAAAAAAAAAGTTTAATTTTAGACAAATCAAATAGGTGTAACCCCTTAAGTTTTTATCTTTTGTCACGCAAACCATTTCAGTTAACGAGTTTTTAGCCATTAAAAACATTCCTGTGGCTCCATAGCCTCCTTATTCGCCTGACTTGAGTCCTTGTGACTTTTTTCTCTTCTCGAGATTGAAAAAATCACCTCAAGGGGTTTGGGGCCATAGAAAACATTCAAACAGCTGTAACTGACCAGCTGAAGGCTATTCCATTATATGAGTTCCAGCACTGTTATGAGGAATGGAAGAAACGTCTCCAGAGCTGTGTGGCTTCCCAATGAAGTTGTTTTGAAGGAATTGTAATTCTCTTCAAATACAAAAAATTTAAAAATATCAGTCACAAAGGCAAACACTTTTTCTCCGCATAAATCCATTTTTCCAAATTTGCATTCTGACCCTGTTTAAACTAACAGTCCCCGGGCAATCATCCAATACTCAATTAATATTCTAGCGTGTCAATCAATTAGTTTCCCTCGGTGAACAAGACATTTAAGCAGGCTGTAAGGGTTTAGCATTCTTATACGACTTTTAATGACCGGTAAATTCTAATCGGACCGACCCATTAGTCGCGGCTCTACGTTAATGGAGAGAGAGGGACTCCTCGTGATTGATACCCACTTCCAGGTACCTACTTGGTTAATTTAAGGCACGTCTACTTGGATAACGATAGGAGAGCATGGTTTTTGCACCGGGACCTTACTGTTAGTGTCATTTGTGACTGTCTAGTCTGGAACTGTGGTCACATCGATCATAGACCGCCTTCCATAAATCGTTCGTTTAATTATGCTGGATTTAGGGATCATTCTCAGTCAGAAGACAAAAAAAATTGGCTTGTTTTCTTATCAAAAGGTATGCTGTTTAAAAAATCCTTATGTTCAAAGAAGTGGGTTTTATTGAGCTTACATAATTTTTCCAATATATTTTATAGTATCTAGAAATAAAGAATGTTACGAAGAAATAAAGAATGTTAAATAATGATACTGAATGTTGTATCCTTCAAATATAATGATAATGAATAATAAAAAAATAAAACCTTGAAAGATTCAGGGGACTTATGCATTTATTATGGTGGTATATTTACGAGGCGTGTAAATTAAGTAATGAGACTGATTTTTTAATTTTTTTTAATCGAATAGAATTACAATTCAGTATTGTCTCCTTCAAAATGACTTCCTTGGGGATGCCACATAGCGCTAGAGACGGTTCTTCCATTCCTCACAGCAGTGCTGGAACTTATACTGGAATAGCCTTCAGCTGGCCGGTTACAGCCGTTTGAATGTTTTCTATTGTCCCAAAATGACGTCCCTTGAGGTGATTTTTTCAATCTCGGGAAGAGAAAAAAGTCACAAGGACTCAAGTGCAGGCGAATATGGAGGCTGATGAGCCACATGAATGTTTTTACTGGCTAAAAACTCGTTTGCTGAAATAGCTGTGTGACAAGGCGCAATGTCGTGAATGCCAGTTGTTCCAGTAACTCTTCCACGATCATTCTTGTCGTCAACCGACGATCTGAATGCACAAGATCTCGTATTCTATCGACATTTCATCGGTTATTGAAGATGAAGGTCTTCCTCTGAAGTGGTTCTTTTCAATCCACTCTTTTCCTTCTGATAATGCCTTAAACCACCGAAAAACCTGGGCTCTTAAAAAACACTGTCTCCGTATGCATGTTGAAGTTTTTGCAAAAAGTATCCGTTGCACTATGTCCAAGTCTGAAGCAAAACCTGATAGCAAAACCGTTACTCAAAATTAATGTCACTCATTTTTAAAACGCACTAGAAAAAACCGGTTTACGAAAACAGTCACAAAGAACAAACAAATGACTAACATGTTCAAACTTGTACTGAAGTTGCGTTACATGTTAACCTACCGCCCTTCCAAGTTCAGATTTCGCAGTATTGCTAGATCGGGCACTACGTTGCCACTCTCATTACTTAATTTACACACCTCGTATACCTTCTGGGAAGTTAAAAATGCCAATATCCCAAAAATCATTTTGGGATTTTATTTTGAATGGATATATAAACAAAATTTAAATTCATTATATGGGTTATATTTATTGGTCCATCGACTGTATTTTTAATTTTTTTAAATAAAATGTTTATTGTTGCTTCGCCGTGACAACGTCCAACATGTCATCATATTTTCCTGAAAAATGTTATGAACGGTTCCATTTTTCAATTTACTGACCGTAAAGTTATGCAGTTATCGTGTTCATTAGCGTATTTGAGAGAAATGTTTGTATATTAAATGTATAAAAAAATATTAAAAAGCATTATTTTTCGAAAATTTTTTTCAGCTTTGAATGTAAAGATTAGAAATTTTGTATTAATAAAAATCATAACAAAACGTTCCCGAACAAAGTAAGAGAATATAATTCTGCGTATATCTAAAAAAATAGTAATTTTATCGAAAATTACTGTTTTAATCATGCAAAGAGCGAAGAAATATGGTTTTGAGAAAATATTAAAATTTTAGAAAGAAAATTAATGCTTACTTATAATTTGACTTTTACTATTCGACTTTCAATCTGCCATTCTAGCAGTATGTATAATAATATGTTCCATACCTCTATGTACTGTTACGAATTTCTCTTCAAATGATTCACTTCTTCAATTCCAACACGTTTATTTAACAATCTACAACTCGTGGGTCTTAACCATGTAACATTCAAAACATAACTAACTGACTCTCCTAGCAACCACACCATATTTATACTTTTTTTACATTTCTAGAAAATTCATTTGACATCTAGAATATTTAATATGACATTCCATACAATTCTTTACTAACAGCTAGTGTATAATCTAAATAGACTTAATATATAAACTACAAAACTTAATAAATGTCAGCTGTCACAAATGTCACTTTTACAAATGTCACATTGCTTCCCCTCTTTCAAGGTTATTCGTCCCGAATAACACTGTCTTCAGTCCTAGGCGGTGGATCCTCGACGACGAACCAATTGGGTGGGTTATGTCCTGTGTACTTCGCGAGCCTTTCCAGATGGACCACCTTCGCCTTTGCTTCTTGGAGACAGCTGGATGCGGTAGACCAGGTCGTTGATCTTCTTTATTATGGTGTACGGGCCTTCCAGTTGCTCTGAAGCTTTGGACTTTCCTTTTGTCCTTTTTGGGGCGTACAACCATGCGTCACCGGCTTAAAGGCAGTCTCTGTTGATGTAGTGTCGAGACGCTGCTTCATTTGTCGCTGTGAATTTTCAGCTTCTCCCTGGCAAATCGGTGGATCCGGTCCATTCTCTCTCGCAAGTCCCCCACAAATTCTGGCAGAGATCGCTCTTCGGTTTCTTCGATGGACGGCCAAGCATGAGGTCAGTAGGCAGCTTCATCTCTTCCAGAGGTCAGCATAGATGGAGTGTAGGTGGTTGATTCATGCTGGGAACTTCGATATGACAGCAAGAATAAGGCACCAATTTGTCCCAGTCCCTTTGATTTTCACACACGAATTTAGACAGGTAATGGCTATGGTTCTGTTGTGGCGTTCAACCATGCCATTTGACTGAGGATGAAGTGCAGCAGTTCTGGTTTTCTTGATGCCCAGTATTTTCATTACCTCTTGCCACAGCTCGATTCGGAAGTTTCTTCCTTGATCGGAATGCAGCTCGAGGGGTACTCCATGACTAGCTATGACATTCTCGACGAATGCTTCGCTACAGTTTCTGCTTCTTGATTGGGAGTGGGTACTGCTTCAGGCCATTTCGAGAAATAATCCATTACCACCATCAAGTACTTGTTCCCACGGTCGGTTACAGGTAAGCCGGTCCAAGAATGTCCTGCACCCACCTCTCGAATGGTGCTCCGGATAAGTACTGCACCATTTTACCACGGCTTCTTGTTTTTGGTCCTTTTTTGGCAGAGCACAGATCACATCTCTTGCACCATTCTTCGACGTCTCGGCGACAGTTTACCCAATAAAATCGGTCCCTTACTCGAGCCAAAGTCCTGGTTACTCCAAAATGTCCTCGAATGGACTGCTGTGAAGCTCTTCTAGCACTTGGTGGATTCTTGCTTTAGGCAAGACCAACTGGTAGACTGCGGATACTCCATCGAGCTCTCCCACTTCCGATGCAGTACGCCATCGCGAAGACAAGGGAATTCCATTGAGCCCAGTATCCCTTTATAGTCGTACCATATCTGGAAACTTCCTGCCAGTTGGTCGAACTCATTCTTTACCCAGCTCCGGATTAATTTCAGATCATTGTCTTTCTTCTGGCTTTTCTTCAGTTCCTCCGAGGACCATCCGTCTTCGACTTGTACCGTTGTTGCCATTAACAGTTGATTACAGGCCTCGTATGAAGATTCTTTCGTCTCAATCTTCTGGCAGTAACGACATTTGTTCTAAACACGGTCTTCTCGATAATGTGTCTGCATTACCATGTGTTTTTCCACTCCGATGCATTATTTTGAAATTATAACTGTTGTAGTCTCTCCATCCATCTAGCAACTTGTCCTTCCGGGTTCTTAAAGTTCATAATCCACTGCAGGGCGTTATGATCTGTCCTAATTAGAAAAGTGTCTTCCATAGAGGTAACTGTGAAAGTGCTCCAAAGATTTGATGATGGCCAGTAATTCTTTTCTCGTAACACAGTAATTTCTTTCAGCCTTGCCTAGTGTCTTACTGAAATAGGCAATAACTTTTTCTTCTTCGTCTTGAACCTGGGATAAGACTGATCCAATTCCATGTTGAGAGGCATCACAATCCAAAATAAACATTCCATCTTGTTTAGGGTATGCCAAAATTGGTGCTGTAGTTAGGCGCTTACTTCAGTTCTGTGAAAGCTTGCTGGCAGTCTGGAGTCCAATCGAAGGTAACATTATTTTCGGTGAGCCGATGTAGTGGTTTCTGTTTTTCCGAAATCCTTGCTGCAAATTTCCTATAGTATGCAGAGTCCAAGTAAAAACTTCTTACTTGATGTTTATCTTGGTCGTGGCCAACTTGATTGCAGATATCTTCCCTGGGGTCGGTTTGAATTCCTTCGGCGGATACTATGTGTCCTAGAATTCCACTTGTTTTTGAAACAGGGAACATTTCTTTGGATTCAACTGTAGGCTTTGCATTTCTGAATCTATTGAAGATATCTTCCAAATTTTTAAGATGTTCTTCAAATGATTTCCCCATTACAATGACGTCATCAAGGTATACTAAGCAAGTTTTCCACGTCATTCCTCTGAGTACTAACTCCATCAGTCTCTCAAAAGTGGCCGGTGCATTGCAAAGACCAATGGCATAACCTTTAAACTGATAAAGGCCGGTACCAGCAGAAAACGCAGTTTTCTCCTTATCGTCGGGATGAAGTTCAACTTGCCAATAGCCACTCTTCAAGTCCAACGTTGAGAACCATTTTGACTCTGAAAGAGTGTTCAGGGTATCGTCGATTCGAGGTAGAGGATAACTGTCTTTCCTAGTCACATTGTTCAGCTTCCCGATAGTCCACGCAGAATCTGGTTGTGCATCTTTCTTCGTAACTAAAACAACGGGTGAAGACCAGTGGCTCGATGATTCCTCGATGACACCTTCTTTCAGCATTTTATCGATCATTCCGGCAACTTCATTCTGTTTAGCGAATGGTAGTCTTCTTGGAGCTTGCTATCGGTGGGTTATTGCCGGTGTCTATGCGATGTTGAACCAGGCTTGTTCTGTCAGGTGATATTTCCATTGGTAAATACATCTTGATATCTGTCGAGGAACTGTCTAGCTTTCTAACTTCTTCCGGTTCCAGATGAGCAGCATTTTTAAGCAAAGGTTCTGAATAGTTGGATCACGTACTCTTGCTTGATTCGTCCGAGCTTGGTTGACTTCCTCGCATTTAACTATCTTTTCGACTGGTTCACAACGTCCCAATACCATTCTTCTTAAGAATAATCTTTTGTCTGATATGTTGGCAATCCTTACTGGAATTTGGTTATTAATTTGTACAAGGCTTCTTGCAACCAATAAGCCATCGTTCCTTTCGCTCGCCTCTACTACTATTCCCGTACGCAGACCTTCACCATTTCCATCCAATTTTTGCAATGATGATGTTCTCTTGATCCTTGGGGAATTTGGATGTCCTCGACGATGATCCTTCTTGATTGATTGTAGTTTTTGAAATTTGGGGGCCATAACAATTTCTTCATTTTGAATTTGTATAATTCTGTTTTTAACATCCACGACAAAACCATGTTTACTCAATATGTCTAGTCCATATGCAGTCATCTCTAATATCAGCTGTTAAAACTCGGTGATACATGATTTTCGAACCCAGTTGAATTTTTTATACATTTAGCTCGCCATGTGTTAGGAATCAGCTCTCCAGTAGCTGTTTCCAATTTCACATGTCTGGATAATTCCTTTGATGATTTTGGCAGAATGTCAGGCCGCAGAATAGTTCTTGTAGCACCGGTGTCAATGACAAAGGAGCACCATTTATCGTCCAAGTATCCATGGACTATCAGGCTTCGTTCGTCGCTACTTATTTTAGGCAGAAATCTTGGGGCTTTGAGTAAAGTAGTCGACACGCGCCCTCTAGCATCGACTATTTGTCGTTTTCCGAATTTCTCGCTGGCGATCTGGAACGAGATCTTCGATCTGGACTAGGGGACCGACTATTCCTTTGTTGTGGGGTCCTATTTGTCTTCTCTCCAGCTTCGTTGATTTGGGCTCTAAGATCTGGGTCTCTCCTCCGGTTGTCGGTCTAGTGGAGCGTAAGCTCTGACTGGGACCTAGATCTGGCTCTGCAAAAGCGTTGTGACATGCCCAATTTCTCACAGTTATAGCAGCTTCTTGTCTCCTTTTGTGGTGCGTTTGTCTGTCTCATTCCATTTAATGTCTCCCATTATTTTCTCTATGGTTTCTTTAAGCGATTGGGACTCATCAAATGTAACTTGCCTTACTTTTGGGTTTGTAGTTTCTCGAGTGCTTCTTTAGCTGCTTTAAATTCCAGGGCAGTAATTGAGTGCATCACTGATCCGTGGCGTGTCCCAAGTCGCAAAGCTTGCTGCATTTCGGTGTCTACTTGTCCATCAATAAAAGTTGGATGCCAATTTGTTCTTGAAATTCTTTGGGCGCTTGAGGGTGTGCCAAATGAATGAGGCGTTCGATGTCAGCTTCATATTCTTGAAGAGACTCGTTGCTTCTTGCTGTCCACTCTTGATCTGGGACTGGTAAACTTGACGGAGATATTTTGTCCATACCTTATTTCTAACGCGCCTACAATCCTGTCGTAATCGTTTTGCTGCTCTTCCGGGATGCTCTGTAAAAATTTCCAAAGCCTGACCTCTGAGAGATATGACTAGCGAAGTAGCCATTTCTTGTGGAGTCCATCCGTTGGCCTTTGCGGCAGCCTCAACTCATCTGCGATACATGGACCATGATGACTGTCCATCGTACGTAGGAGGCTTAAGCATTTGTGTACTGACCTTTCAGTATGCACAAGGCTTGAATGTTGTAACGGAGTATCTGGTGAGGTCGAACCATCTCCTAAGCCGGTTATCGACGTACAATGCAATTGGTGGCCCAGTCCTTCTATCCTTTCCAGTATTTCTTTTGTACCGTCTGGTGTCTTCTAATTTTCTCTCGATTTCTTCTTTATTCTCCTGAAATTCTCGATTCTATTGAATTTTAGGCCTACTGGTCAATCTGTTGTTCCACGCCGTCGATTCTTCCAGAAAATTCATTCAACCTGGTGTTTATTACTTTTTGGGACTCACAGGCTTCCTGATGTCGCCTCTCACTTCTTCACGGTCCTCTGTCGTCGTCGTTCGTCCTCCTGTCGCCGCTTTTCCTCTCGCCTTTCTGCCTCTTCCACTGTCCTCCTGTCGTCGTCGTTCGTCCTCCTCTCGTCGCTTTTTCGTCTTCTTGCCGTCGTTTTCTTCTCCTTGTTGCAAAAATTTTAGTATTTCACTCACATCCATGATTGTCGTTTCTTCGTCGTATCTTGTTGACCTCGTATTCACCATATACAATTTTCTTCTTCAAATTCTTCGATATCCCACCGCTGTCACCTAAAAATGTTACGAAATTCTCTTCAAATGATTCACTTCTTCAATTCCAACACGTTTATTTAACAATCTACAACTCGTGGGTCTTAACTTCATGTAACATCTAAAAAATACCTCAACTAACTGACTCTCTAGCAACCACACCATATTTATACTTTACATTTCTAGAAAATTCATTTGACATCTAGAATATTTAATATGACATTCCATACAATTCTTTACTAACAGCTAGTGTATAATCTAAATAGACTTAATATATAAACTACAAAACTTAATAAATGTCAGCTGTCACAAATGTCACTTTTACAAATGTCACAGTACATATAGGCTAATGGTAAATCAATGAGTCACAAAGTATGCTAATTAAAGACGCAGATCGGGAATGGGTCTTTTACGAAGGACCTGTTCATAACTTTATACTTTTATCCCTTTGTCAAGTTGAACTGTGTTCGAAAAATGTTCTATTTTTTCCGATATTTACCGGTATTTGAAAGTTTAACTATTCAGACCTTCGTAAAATATATCTTGGATCCAAATTTGTTATGCTAGCGTGACGGTTTTTTAGTCCTCTGGTGGATCAGCCTCTTCTACAGAAGTTTTCACTTAAAAAAATATATCCTTAAGTAAAACAAGGCCGCCACTGAATAGTTCAACATAGTGGAAGGGCACGTGATCATTTGATTTATTCGTACGTTAGATTGCAGTACTCTTTCGCTTTTATTACATTTCCGTCCGATCACGACCATCGTTAAAATGCAGTGATCGAACGAAACGTCGAGCTTTCGTTGCGCAAATCGGTTGTGGGCCCGGCCTCCCACGACTCGGGCCCAAAATACGACGTCGAATTTGAAAACAATAGTAATAACACGAGGTAAAAATGCCGATGGCGACCCAGATTAGCGATATTAGGAATTAATAATAAGACCGCGGATGGGAGTTCTCACGAGAGATAGCGATCTTTAATTAGAGTTCGGAATGTGTAGCCGAAAGATAGGTATCGACGACGGCACAGGACGTTTCGGTCGTTTTATGTGTGTATTCTGTGTAAGTGTGAATACGCGCGCGACTGGATTTTGTCAGAGGTCGTAACTAACGTTTTGTTGGTATTTATTTTTTGGACAACGGCGAAGCGTCTAGAACGGTAAAGCGCGGCCTACCCTATACACTTTGATATAAAGCCGACATCGGCCGGTTGTGAAGGGTAAAGGACAAATGCTACACTTCTCTTTCTAACGACAAGCACAGGTGGTAAGAGGGCTGGTCTTATTCCCCTCACTACCTTCGATGCGTGTGCGGTTGCTTCTTATCTGTCGTCTCACTTCTGTTTGTCCTTTTTCATA
>JAPWTK010001655.1:0-10841 GCA_029963805.1 Aromia moschata
AGGTTTTGGGATAGGATGAATTTCCTCCCCTCGCCTGAGCCTAATTTCTGCTGGAGGCGGGGATGAGATATCAAGCCATCACTGTCTGCAGCAGGAATGGGTGAATGTTTCCCAGCGTTTACGCTGAGAAGTGTGACTATAAAGTCGGCGAAATAATAATAATAATAATAATAATAATAATAATAATAATAATAATAATAATAATAATAATAATAATAATAATAATAATAATAATAATAATAATAATAATAATAATAATAATAATAATAATAATAATAATAATAATAATAATAATAATAATAATAATAATAATAATAATAATAATAATAATAATAATAATAATAATAATAATAATAATAATAATAATAATAATAATAATAATAATAATAATAATAATAATAATAATAATAATAATAATAATAATAATAATAATAATAATAATAATAATAATAATAATAATAATAATAATAATAATAATAATAATAATAATAATAATAATAATAATAATAATAATAATAATAATAATAATAATAATAATAATAATAATAATAATAATAATAATAATAATAATAATAATAATAATAATAATAATAATAATAATAATAATAATAATAATAATAATAATAATAATAATAATAATAATAATAATAATAATAATAATAATAATAATAATAATAATAATAATAATAATAATAATAATAATAATAATAATAATAATAATAATAATAATAATAATAATAATAATAATAATAATAATAATAATAATAATAATAATAATAATAATAATAATAATAATAATAATAATAATAATAATAATAATAATAATAATAATAATAATAATAATAATAATAATAATAATAATAATAATAATAATAATAATAATAATAATAATAATAATAATAATAATAATAATAATAATAATAATAATAATAATAATAATAATAATAATAATAATAATAATAATAATAATAATAATAATAATAATAATAATAATAATAATAATAATAATAATAATAATAATAATAATAATAATAATAATAATAATAATAATAATAATAATAATAATAATAATAATAATAATAATAATAATAATAATAATAATAATAATAATAATAATAATAATAATAATAATAATAATAATAATAATAATAATAATAATAATAATAATAATAATAATAATAATAATAATAATAATAATAATAATAATAATAATAATAATAATAATAATAATAATAATAATAATAATAATAATAATAATAATAATAATAATAATAATAATAATAATAATAATAATAATAATAATAATAATAATAATAATAATAATAATAATAATAATAATAATAATAATAATAATAATAATAATAATAATAATAATAATAATAATAATAATAATAATAATAATAATAATAATAATAATAATAATAATAATAATAATAATAATAATAATAATAATAATAATAATAATAATAATAATAATAATAATAATAATAATAATAATAATAATAATAATAATAATAATAATAATAATAATAATAATAATAATAATAATAATAATAATAATAATAATAATAATAATAATAATAATAATAATAATAATAATAATAATAATAATAATAATAATAATAATAATAATAATAATAATAATAATAATAATAATAATAATAATAATAATAATAATAATAATAATAATAATAATAATAATAATAATAATAATAATAATAATAATAATAATAATAATAATAATAATAATAATAATAATAATAATAATAATAATAATAATAATAATAATAATAATAATAATAATAATAATAATAATAATAATAATAATAATAATAATAATAATAATAATAATAATAATAATAATAATAATAATAATAATAATAATAATAATAATAATAATAATAATAATAATAATAATAATAATAATAATAATAATAATAATAATAATAATAATAATAATAATAATAATAATAATAATAATAATAATAATAATAATAATAATAATAATAATAATAATAATAATAATAATAATAATAATAATAATAATAATAATAATAATAATAATAATAATAATAATAATAATAATAATAATAATAATAATAATAATAATAATAATAATAATAATAATAATAATAATAATAATAATAATAATAATAATAATAATAATAATAATAATAATAATAATAATAATAATAATAATAATAATAATAATAATAATAATAATAATAATAATAATAATAATAATAATAATAATAATAATAATAATAATAATAATAATAATAATAATAATAATAATAATAATAATAATAATAATAATAATAATAATAATAATAATAATAATAATAATAATAATAATAATAATAATAATAATAATAATAATAATAATAATAATAATAATAATAATAATAATAATAATAATAATAATAATAATAATAATAATAATAATAATAATAATAATAATAATAATAATAATAATAATAATAATAATAATAATAATAATAATAATAATAATAATAATAATAATAATAATAATAATAATAATAATAATAATAATAATAATAATAATAATAATAATAATAATAATAATAATAATAATAATAATAATAATAATAATAATAATAATAATAATAATAATAATAATAATAATAATAATAATAATAATAATAATAATAATAATAATAATAATAATAATAATAATAATAATAATAATAATAATAATAATAATAATAATAATAATAATAATAATAATAATAATAATAATAATAATAATAATAATAATAATAATAATAATAATAATAATAATAATAATAATAATAATAATAATAATCAACATGTTTATTTGTTTTGTAAAGTAAATTACATGGAAACACAATTTTTACCCTTTACGACAAATAAACACAAAATGCACAATGTTTTAAAGAATAAAACTTGAAGGTGTAAAAATAAAAAGTAATTTATACATGCTAATCATATTCTAAATTATAATTTGTATCTAAAAATGCATATGTAAAAAATCACATACAGTACACTACAAGATTATACATATATTATAGAAAAATCTAATAGAATAAAAATGTAATAACAATTTTTAGTATATAATAAAATTAATGTAAATAATAAAACATTAAATATAAGTATAATTTAAACACGCTGACATAATATAATATACAGTCCCTGAAAGTATGCCAGAAACTTCAGGAGGTGACAATACATACAAAAATAATATTAAAAGTCTTTATAAAGAAACCCCCGCAAATGCTTCCCTTTGGAGTTATGACCCTCTTTAGGGATCCTCCAGACGGAAAATATTAATTTCTAATTTTTTTCGGCCCAGGTAGGAAGATAAAATTTTGAAAATAAAGTTGGGCAAACAATGCCCTTATTTGGTGAGAATATGAATAAAATCCAGAAAACGTAAACGGTATTTTTCGAACACCCCATACATATTTTTGGCGGGAAAAAATTCTAGTTATTATACTATTTGTGATTCAATTATTTATATAAAGACAATTCGATTTTGAAACTTTTTTTCTCTCTAGATATTTTTTCGAGAAACGTGTCGGTTTCCCGTAAAAAAAGTTAAAAAGAGGTCACCTCATTGTTCACCCCGAGACACACTTTAAAAGTTTACATAGTAGGCGTCTGTCACGTGCAGTGACATTTATGTTGTGGCTTATTTGACAGCGGCCTTGCATTCTGCAAACGAACAAGAATAATTAATTTTCACTTATCGTGAATATTGTGACATTTGTAAAAGTGACATTTGTGACAGCTGACATTTATTAAGTTTTATAGTTTACATATTTAGTCTATTTAGTTTATACACTAGCTGTTAGTAAAGAATTGTATGGAATAACATATTAAATATTCTAGATGTCAAACGAATTTTCTAGAACATGTAAAATTTATAAATACTGGTGTTGTTGCTAGGATAGAGTTAGTTATGTTTTGAATGTTACACAGTTAAAACCCACGAGTTGTAGATTGTTAAATAAACGTGTTTGAATTGAAGAACTGAATTATTTGAAGAGAAAATCGTAACATGTTGGTGACAGCGGTGGGATAATAGAAGGCGACAGGATAATAGAAGGCGACAGGAGGACCGTGAGGAGGCAGAAAGGCGAGAGGAAAAGCGACGACAGGAGGACGAACGGCGGCGATAGGAGGATCGTGAGGAGGCAGAAAGGCGAGAGGAAAAGCGACGACAGGAGGACGAACGGCGGCGATAGGAGGACCGTGAGGAGGCAGAGAGGAGTCATCAAGAAATTTGCGAGTCAGAGCAAGTAATAAACACCAGGTTGAATGAATTTTCTAGGAGGATTGATGGCGTGGAACAGCAGATTGACCAGGTAGGCATAAAAGTTAATCGAATAGAGAAGGACTTTCAAAATAATAAGGAGGAAATGGAAAGAAAACTGGAAGACACCAAACGGCAAGTACAGAGAGAAATACTGGAAAAGATCGAAGGACTGGGCCACCAATTGCATCGTACTTCAATAGCCGATTCAGGAGATGATTCGACCTTACCAGGTATTCCATTACAAAACTCAACCCTTATGCATGCTGAAAGGTCAGTACACAAGATGCTTAAGCCTCCCACGTACGATGGACAGTCATCATGGTCCATGTACCGCAGACAATTTGAGGCTGCTGCAAAAGCGAACGGATGGACTTCCCAAGAAATGGCTACTTCGCTTGTCATATCTCTCAGAGGTCAGGCCCTAGAAATTTTACAGAGCATCCCGGAAGAGCAGCAAAACGATTACGACAGGATAGTAGGAGCATTAGAAATACGGTATAGACACAAATACCTCCGTCAAGTTTACCAGTCCCAAATTAAGAGTAGACAACAAAAAACCAATGAGTCCCTTCAAGAGTACGAAGCTGACATTGAACGTCTCATCCATTTGGCTTACCCTCAGGCACCGAAGGAATTTTTAGAACAAATTGGCATCCAGACGTTTATTGATGGACTACTAGACACAGAGATGGAGCAAGCTTTGCGGCTTGGGAGACACACCACGATCAGTGACGTACTGGTAACTGCCTTAGAATTCAAAGCAGCCAAAGAAGCCTCGAGAAACTACAAACCCAAAGTAAAGCAATTTAAATTCGATGAATGCCAATCACTTCAGGAAACCATGGAGAAAATAATGAGAGAATTAAATGAAATCAAACAGTCGAACACACCACAAAAGGAAACCAGGCGCTGCTACAACTGTGGAAAAATTGGGCACTTACAGCGCTTTTGCAGGGCCAGATCAAGGTCTCAGTCAAGAACGAACTCACCAGATCGACAGCCAAATTCGAGATCAAGATCCAGGAGTCCAGATAGAAGAAATTGGAAAGACGAAAATGGGACATCGAAGACTTCACAGCACAGGACTAGTCGTTCCCCTACCCCAGACCGAAGACCTCGTTCCAAATCGCCAGTGAGAGGTTCGGAAAACGACAATTAGTCGATGCTAGGGGGCGCGTGTCGACTACTTATACTCAATGCCCCAAGATTTCTGTCTCAAAAATAAGTAGCGACGAAGCCTGGTAGTCCATGGGTACTTGGACGATAAAAGGAGTTATTTTGTCATTGACACTGATGCCACAAGAACTATTCTGCGGCCTAACATTCTGCCAAAATCGCCAAAGGAATTATCTAGACATGTGACATTGGAAACAGCTACTGGAGAATTGATTCCTGTACACGGTGAACTAAACGTAAAAATTTAACTGGGTACGAAAATCATGTATCACCGAGTTTTAACAGCTGATATCAGAGAAGACTGCATATTAGGACTAGACATATTGAGTCAATATGGATTGGTCGTGGATATTAAAAACAGAATTATACAAATTCAAAATGAAGAAATTGTTATGGCCCCCAAACTTCAAGACTACAATAAATCAAGAAGGATCATCGTCGAAGAGGACATCCAAATACCCCAAGGATCAGAGAACATCATAATTGCAAAATTGGATGGAAATAGTGAAGGTCTGAGTACTGGAACTCGTGGTTTCGAGGCGAGCGAAAGGAACAATGGCTAATTGGTTGCAAAATCCTTGTACAAATGGATAATCAAATTCCAGTAAGGATTGCCAACATATCAGACAAGAAGATTATCCTTAAGAAGAATGAAGTAATAGGACTTTGTGAACCAGGAAAGGGTAGTTAAATGCGAGGAAGTCAACCAAGCTCAGTTGAATCAAGCAGAGGTACGTGATCCAACTATTACAGAATCCTTGCTCACGAATGCTACCCATCTGGAACCTGAAGAAGCTAGAAAAGCTAGACAGTTCCTCGAAAGCCGAATCACCGGCAGAACAAGTCTGGTTCAACATCGTATAGACACTGGTTCAACATCTGTCTGTTCATCTTTGAATAGTCATTAAAGTATTATTTATAATTTTTTTATACATATATTCTTAGTGATATTATTCCACTTTAAATTGATTATCAGAATAAAGAATGAATCATCTTACCGAACGGGAGAGAATAACTCTTTTAACGATGATGGGTTGAGGTGAAAACGTGCGTTCGTACGAAAATGTAAAAAAAATATTTAATACAAATTTTAGAGTAGATCAGACTGGTATTTCAAAATATACAGTTGAGCGAACTGTGCGACGATTTGAAGAGATCGGTCATATTAAAGATCGACCGAAATCAGGAAGGCCAACTTCAGCCACTAATCCGGAAAAATCGTTAGACACTATGCTTTCATTTATTGAATATCCTCATTTCTCCATCCGCAGATCTGCTCAGCAGCATGAAATTATTAAGGGTTCCATAGGGAATATTTTAAAGAGGAATAAATTTCATCTTTACAAAGTAAAGCTTGTCCACTAAATGATTGAAGATGACCCTGATCGCCGAATCGAGTTTTGCGAAACTATGATGAGGATGATAGATCCTCATCAAAGAACTTTCTATTCAACATAGTTTTTTCAGACGAAACAACATTTCAATTAGATGAAACTCTTAATAGACACAACTGCCGGTATTGGTCAAACTAATCATCGTTGGATGCGTGAACATAATACTCAGTATAAAGAAAAATTGAATATTTGGGCTGGAATATTGCATAATCATATTGTAGGACCATTTTTTATAGAAGGTAACTTGAATGCTGAAGCTTATGAAGATAAACTTACGGAATTAAATTGTTCCAGCAATCGCACAAATAGCTGGTCAGAATTTTGAAGAGATATGGTATCAGCATGATGGAGCACCAGCTCATTACGGTAATAACATCCGTAATAATTTGAATGAAATTTTTCCCGACCGATGGATAGGGCGCCGAGGACCGATAGAGTGGCCTCCACGCTCGCCTGACTTGACGCGTCTGGACTATTTTTTGTAGGGTCACTTAAAAGATCGTATGTACCGAACGAAGCCACAGACTTTACTCGAATTACGACATCGAATAGAAGATGAAATAGCACTCATACCTGAAAATACTTTACAAAACATGGTCGCAAGTTTTTATAATCGTCTAGGGTATTGCCAAGAAGTTTCAGGTGAAAATTTTGAACATTTGCTGGACTAATACTTAATTATAAAATTATCTTCTGTCTTTACCGGTCATAATATGATTGACACTTGCCTTTGCTGGCCGGACAATTCTCGACCCTTGCCTTTACTGGCCGGACAATGCTCGACTCTTGCCTTTACTGGCTGGACAATGTTCGACTCTTGCCTTTACTGGCCGGACAATGCTCGACTCTTGCTTTTGCCAGCTGGACAATGATCGATCCTTGCTTTCTTTGTTGGGAATAAATGGGGTCTAAAAAATCTATCCGGCTACGTCCTCGTCGTAGGCCTTGGACATCGAAAATAAACCGATACTAAATGCGGGTAGAAGCAAATATACTAATTTTTATAATCTATCCACGAATTCCTGTAATATTTTTCTGAATATTGAAGAGCAGTCTCCAGCATTAACTTGTCTCTTGTATTTATTGAGAGCCAGGATATCAATGCGTAGAAAAATGCTGAATTTCGTATTTTAAAAAACGGAGGTTAGAATTGTGGGCTTCAATTTGAAAATTCCGAATCGACCTTGAAAAAACCTGAAGGTCACGGTCAAGGTCAAGGACAAGGTCACCATTAGACTCGCTTTTTTGATCCAACAACTTTTATTGAGGTCATTTTTCATTAAAAATACGATTTTCAGGCTGTGCTGGACTAAAAACGTATTTGACCTTAAAATGACCTCTAGAGGTCATGTTCATATACGACATGGGTACACAGCTAAACGGAGAATTTCGCGCTCCGTAAGAATTTGGGATCAAAAATATGGGGTTCTATTTGACTTTTTCAAGTTGATCTTGAAAAAGACATCAAGGTCACGTCTAAGGTCAAGGTCAAGGTGACCATAAAGTCGTTTTTTTCAATCAAACAACTTTTGTGAGGTAATTTTTTCGTTTTCTCGCATTGGTTTTGCGATAATCAACCGTCCCGGTGTAACAACCTTTATCTAGTAAAATTTACTTACTGCCTTCGTCATTTGCCTAAAAGGTAGACTTTTTATACTTTGAGGTAATTTATTATATATTTTAAATAGGGAAAATGGAACGTTTTTTTGAATGTCTATTTATAATTTAGTAATTACTATATTTGCACTGACTAGGTTGCTTTTATATCTTGTGTTGTTGTACTGTGATATGTCTGTTGCAGTTTTCAAAGAGTGTAATGTTTTGATATACAAACAAAATAACCTCATATATATACAAGCTTACTAAGGTAAGTATGTTTTTATCTATATATAAAAATTTGTTTACAGCTATCCATCTGATATGAATCAGTTTAGAGTATTTCTAATACACCTTTTTTTGCAAAGTAAATATTCTGTTGGCATCACTTTAGTTACCCCAGAAAATTATTCCATACTTTATACGGGACTGTACATATACATGGTATGCCATAAATGCGGTTGACTAATTCATATTTTGTGCGATTACTTTTAGAGTATAGCAATACCTACCTGTTTTATTGGTAAAAGAAACTAATTATTTGTGTTTTTTCTTTGTTTAATTTTAAATTAATCGTATGAAAATAGTTTTCTAAGGAATCCAGTGTATTAGTTACTGTTTGTTTTAGTGCTTGTTTACTTTGGTTGCCAATTATTAACGAAGTATCATCTGCATACATAACAGTTATTACATCACTAGCTGCAGGTAAGTCATTAGTGTATGGGATATATAACAAAGGACCTAATATGGACCCCTGAGGTACACCCCTTTTAATATATTGTGACATTTGTTAAGTGTGATTAGTGACAGCTGACAGTTATTAAGTTTTATAGTTTACATATTTAGTCTGTTTAGACACTAGCTGTTAGTAAAGAATTGTATGGAATGACATATTAAATATTCTAGATGTCAAAGGAATTTTCTAGAACATGTAAAAACTATAAATAGTAGTGTTGTTGCTAGGATAGAGTTAGTTGTGATCACAGAATACCTACCCATACAAAAGCTCAGCTGGCAGATTTCGAGGGACCGGAATATTTGACCTTGGGACCTGTGGCGGCCATTAAATACATAAATGGCAGTAACGTCACTGTAATTTTATGTTCGGTTTTCAAATATATGTAAGCTTTTTTATGGTAATTATATTTAAAACAAATCACAAAACCATTACAAATGTACAATTATTGGAACATTACGGAAAATATCTTACAGATCTGTCACTTCCGAAGAATATCTCCCGAATGCCCGCTTCCCCGTTTCCTTGGTTCCTCGCGAATGTTTGTTTTATTTCCAGGAACACAATAACTCAAACGTTCGCGCGGGTCCACTTGAGTCATAGGCCGCTATCTACTGCTGACATATAGTACAGTTTTTGTGATATTACTGATTGTTTAGTTAGTTTACTGATTAGTTTATGTGATTACTCAGATTAGTGACTACTATTTATATTATAACCACTTAGCCAGTGCCGGTGAAAGTATTGAGACGTTTGCGATCGCGATTGGATATCTACATCCAACAAAACTTATTAACGAGAATGGATTCTGCCAAGAAAGCTAAAATAAATAGGTGTGCCTATCGTCCATGCTTTTCCCAAAGTGATGGAAATACAAGTTTTTTTCGTTTCCATGCGATCCCCAAAATTATGTAAAGTTGGAGAATACAAAAAGTTATTTACCTATAAGAATATATGAATTATAAGAAATTTATATTTTTAGGGCTGCTGTTTGGATTAAATCGTGTAATAGGGATGATTTATGTAATATAAACCCAGATGTATTACATACAAATTATCATTTGTGCAAGGAACACTTCGAAGAGAAATATATTTCTAGAGGTGCAACTCGTAAATGTCTATTTGAGCAAGCTTTCTCTACAAAATTTTTACATGTCCCAACATCTACATGTGTACAAGGTAAAGAATACGTTTAAACAAAATAATTTCCTACTTGTGTAGATATGCGTTATGTATCAAAATGTTTGAATTTTTAATTTAATATCAATAGGTATTTAGGTTTCGAAGAATACTTTTCTAAAACACATTTTTAAGTAGAATTGGTTTTCATGAATCAAAAATTATGAATGATTCGGTTTTTGAGATACAGACATATTATATTTTTTTTAATTTTTGTGCTTATCTTTGTGCCTACGTCAAAAACTTTATTTGGTTTCTTATTTTTTAATTTTAGAATTTGTAGCAGTGGAAGCTTAGCAGGTAAATCTTTCATTGTAACAAAAAAAATTAGCATTTAGTCCTTCAGATTGCAATATTTTTTAGTTTTCATTTTTTTTGAGTAGTAATAATAATGACCAGCAAGACTAAATTTTCATTTATTTTTCATTGTTACTATTATTAATGACGTTAGTCATTTATA
>JAPWTK010001656.1:0-10519 GCA_029963805.1 Aromia moschata
GTTTGTCATATTTTAGAGTCCTGAGGATGCAAATAAATTTTGCGAAACGTCGACTAACTGAAAATTAGTTTTTTTTGGAAACATTTGACCTCATCCCACTAATTAACTATATATTCACAACAAAATCACCAGGAATATGAATATGTTTTATATACCATTTACAAAATTAGAATGTGTAAAAAAAGTCACCTAATTATTTTGGTCTTAAGTTGTATAATCAGTTACCTAATGATATAAGACAATGTGATAATATTAGTAGCTTTAAGGACAAATTAAAATCGTTTTTATTATGTAAATGTTTCTACTCTGTGGCTGAATTTTTACAATAAGAATGTCTTTTGTGTCTCTACATTTGTATATTCTAGTTTTAAGTAATTTATTGACTATTCCTATACAATTATTGATTATTGTCAAAGAAGGAAAATAAATTATCTATCTATCTATCTAATCTCATAGAGAATTTTAATTACAGGAGCTGCCAGATATTAAAAATCCAATCTGGATCACCTCACCTATGACAGCCCTGACATTTGTCAGCTGTTGATAATGATAACATAAAGGAGTATTTATAATAATATAATTTATTATCAAGACTATCTGCACGATTTTAGTAGAGTTACAACAGAGTAACACAACAACATGTACTCTTATTTAGAGACATTAATCGCCATCGAGCTATAAAACGTTTAAAATTCCTCAAACGAGGCTACTTGAATTTTTACTAGGTCTTGACACGTCCCAGCCATTTCCAACTTCTGCTAAATAAATTAGGCGCCAAGCGTTTAACCGGCTGTATATCTGAGAAAAACCGATCAATTATACCCTCCTTAGGGGCAACGAAGGCCCAGTTTTATGTCCTCCCGTTCGTGGTGGCGGCGGCGCGGTGTTTTTCCGGGTTCGGACTGCGTGACCGCGGCACCAATGACATGTTTATCTAACGCATAAGCGGCCCTAAACTGTAATTCTAGGAGGGGTAGTGATGATATTTTCAAACTACAATGAAACCAAAAATCGGAAACATTCTCCACGAACACCTAAACTGAGTACCGACTCAATATGTATGCGTCTCGCCAAACATATTAATATCGTAGGGAGGTGATTAATTACCGTGTCTATTTGTATAATTATTTCTACTTCGGTTTAGTAAACGATGGTGCTTGTCATGGTTTATCATCCAAAATAATAGGATGTAGGGATTTTTATTACTTCTGTAGGGATTATTTCTAGGGATTAGGGATATTTACTATGTATCCCTAATCTTTATTCATACATACGAGTACTATTATTACTTTCAATATTTTCTAAGCCCTAAAAAAGGTTCTAATTAATGTCTGATTAATTTTAAATTGTCTACTCTACAGTTAAAATACTATTGAGCAATATAAAATGTATGTATTTTCGGTACATTAAGTGGTCCTGTATTCATTAATACTAATTTAAACTAAACATTTTGCTTCCCCGATATATTAAGCACTTTTGTTCACTTTGTAATATATTTTTAGTTTTCCTAAAACTAGACATTATCTCTTGGAATGAGATATGAAGAAGGGTGAGGGTATTTACCCCGACCTTCGAACCCTTTCAAAATTGATTGTAAATAGTGGAATGAATCACTTTTTACACCACTCTTTACACTTACACCAAAACTTTCACCTCAAGCTTAGCATAACCTTAAAGCCCTGAGTTTTCGACATACCACCAATTTTATATTATCTATTATTTTATACTATCATATTATTTATTACAAAAATTAATGATACATGTACAAGGTAATAAGTCAACAAAAATTATAAGTATTATGTGAATAACACAAGTGTTAACCTAGTTAATCGAATGGGTATTGAAGATATAGAAAATGATACTGTTAAAACGAGATAATATTTTTCAAAGTAAGAATCATTGTTTTTTAAACAAATATAATGTCTGTGTGCAGCAGAGTCTAAACCACTTGTTAGCATTTGTGTATTAATAGTGTTTATTGCTTCAGTGACATATGCCTCTAACTTGAATCGTCATAGTACACAGTTTTTGATATACATCTCCAAAGAAAAAATATAAAGGGGCTAAATTTGGTGTGCATGCTGGCTAGGATACTGACGAATGATAACCGATCCAGTTATCCAGAAATCGATTTGTAATTATTTGCCGGAGCCCCGTCAAAACTGTGAATATCTGCAAGTTGTAAATTGTCTTGGGCGTCTTCAAGATCTAGATATAACTAAATTTTGACAACGTTCTGCCGTTAACGAATTATTGTAAACAAATGAGCCAATAAAATTCGAGTGCCTGCCAAAAAATTCCAACCCACAGATTAAAACCAAAACGATGTTTATCGAGTTTTTAAGTTGTAAGGATGAGGCTGTTTTTCGGTAATATGAAATGGGTAGTGAATTTTAGTATCCTAGTATATTTTTGAATTTCTCTGTAGCTTTTAGTAACACAGTGTATTATTTATCTTCATTATAAGGTTTTTGACGAGAACGAATAGGTTTTTGAAAACAACCGTATTCTTGTTTTTGAGGAATTTTGAGGTCGTATTATAGAATCTAGTAAGTTTTTTAACTATTCATCAATTAGGTAATTTTTTTTCTAATTTCAAAAACAAAATCAAATCCAGAAAGAAGGTTTATGGAGCCTTGTATGTGGTGTTATAATTATCCCCTTTTTCCATCCTCTCAGGACTGCCCCTGATCCAAAAGACGCCGCGATCCGAGGCACGTCTCAGGAATCAATTTGTATCCCCGAGGAGAGCGTGACGTAGCGCGCCCGTCGCGGTGGTTCGACGTTTCGGCCCTCCGAGGACCGCTCTCATCGCGCCAACGCGTTCCGCTGTCTGACATCGACGTCGGTCACGCTGCAGTCGCAGGAATAGGGTTTACGATACGTCGATGGCCGTTTGATAACGTCATCTTTTCTCCCGAGAGCTTTCTTGCGGCTGAGAGGCAACATAAATAAAGCGGGGGAAATACTGGTGTGTTGGAAATGCTACACGATGACTGAAATAAACTATGGAAGAATGATGAGTGACTATGCTGTTGTTGGTATTGCAATTTCAATTTTGAAATCATTTTCAATTTTTGTAATAAATGACCCCGCACAAAACAAATGGAAAATGGTTCCCGGTGGATTTGTCTAAAAATTGATTATATGATAGTTTCCGAACTGATTTCCGGTAGTTTTCGAACCGACTTTCCGAACAAAAGTTCTCATGTACTAAAAAAGATCCTATGATTAGGATTCAAGATATAGAGGGGATGAAGGTTGATTATTTGGCTATATTACTGAATATGCCTAATGTATTTTGCAGATCATAAACTCGGAGAATTAGTAGTCTGCAAGAAATATTTCAATAAAAAAAGTATAGACAATTGTTGCGAGGTATTATATTGGCCATGGCCATGAACCTTACAAGGTCAATTCAAGGTCTAGTTAATTTTTTACATGTAAATCACTGTTTTCTAATGGCCATATATGAAGAGTTCAAGCAACTTCAGTTATAAAGTCAATTGGCTACCCGATCTCACCCAAAGGTCATGTCTGTTTACTTGCCCTTGACCGTGAAACATACAAGGTTATTTCTAGGCCATTCCTGGTCATGTAGATTTTTTTTAGCGGGAACCATTATTTTCCATCCAAAAGAATGAATCTGAAACACGGTTGAACATCTTGACAATGAAAACTGAAAGTATATACATATATCTCTTCATTGTTGAAGTCTATTTATAACCGAAACTGAAATGTTGGCTTTAGGTAATACTTCAAATCAATTTTTCTCCCGTCGTCATTGGCTTAACCCAATGTGCACTGCGGGGAGGTTAGACGATCGGATTTCACACATCGTTTGGCTCTTAAAAGGGCCGTTTATTCATACATTATGAAAGGACCATGCACACAATACACAGGATTCTAGATACCGGTTAAATTTCCCGGAGACGGACTCTTTAGGGTTTTTTTAGGTCGCATAAATCATTTTGGTTTATTTGTTCATATGAACCCTTGTAAGTGGGTGAAATAGGGGTTGTATAGGGTGAAAATAGCATATTTAAAAGAGGTCGGGTTTGAAAATTCAAAACTGTTTCTTGGTTGGGTTTTCCTAGTAGGTCACTCTATTTTCTGGGTCCAGTTGATCTTGTGTTTGTCGGTGACTTCATTTGTGGGGTTTATTTGATCGTAAAAACCTTTAAGGGTTTTTTTTTCGAGTTCTTAACACGTTGTAACCATGTACACTTCATACCCTTAAAAGGTTGCATACGATAAAATGGACCACAAAATGTGTAGAAGACAAAAACGCAGAACCAGTTTTGGAAGTTCTCTTAAATCAATCTCTCTTAAAAATATTGCATTTTCACCATGCGCAATCCCGATTCATCAGCTTAAAGAGTTAAGCATAAGATCTCTTCTGAGGAGCTACGGGGTGTAACTCCTTTTTTTGAGTGTGGGGGGTCTTCGGGGGTGAAGACTGTAGAGCGGTGGACTGTATGGGGTGGTTTGAGAGAGAGAGAGAAACTACTGTGATTCGTTTCTAACAACACTTTACTTCGTCGTCGAGGGGAGATCCACTATACACATGTACTAAACGCAAGTAACAAACGTTTTCAAACACAATACATACATACAACTTAGGCAGCTAAATGCCGCAGGTGCTACATGAACTTGAAACTAATTATACTTCTACAATGATATGTGCACCGTGAATTTGAGCGAACTCACGGTACCTACATATATGTTATAAAGCGACCGTGAACCTAATTCTAACTGAACTATGTATATTGCTACTTGATGCGTTTGGACTGCACCGTTCTAAACAACTAAACTCAACTAAACCAAACTGAAGAGCAGTCCATTTGCGTTGGACCTTTCGTACTTAGCACACGCGCTTTACTCTGCAAAATGGCGCTTCAATGGCGCAATTATTTAAATTCAAATTTCAATTAATTCAACGATCAAGTAAAACCCGAAACTAGAATAACCGATAATAACCGATCTAAGAAATAGTTTTGAATGTTCAAATCTGATCCATTTTTAATATGCCTTTATTAAATATGCATTTCACCCCCTTACCAGGGTTCATGTGATCAAACAAACCAGAAAACAAAAAATAACCCTAAATAGTCCGTCTCCGGAAAATTTAACTGGTATCCAGAATTCTATGTATTGTGTGCGTGGTCCTTTAAAAAAGGAAGATTGGTTTTATGAAATTTTTATATAAGAATATAATTTTTGGGTCTGAGGATTAATCATAATTGACTTATGATTAATCCTCACATATATTTATCGGACGGTTTCGTAATATTTAAAGAATTTTCAATTACTGGTTTTATTTCTTTTTTACATGTTATGGGATCTTTTATTTAGTTTAGTTGTTGATACTGACCTCTTTTTTTAAACTCTTTAGTTTTTTTTAGCAAATTTTACATTTTAAAAATTAAGTCGTGGTACTATCTGAAGAAGCCACTATGTGGCGAAACTATCGTCATGTTGACGAAATAAACGTAAAAATGTAAACGGTTAAAAGTCGTTTGTAATTAATATGAATTTTCACAAAGTCGAATCAATCCGTCATTTAACAAAGGAAATGGTTAATTAAAATTTAAGAATTTGTGCCCACTTCCAATCAGTAAAAAAATAATTCCTAAGACGCCCCATAAACTTAAAATAAAGCAATAAAAAACTACAAAAGGACTACTCCGTCCAACCCCATGAATTATGCGCGCAAAACTCTTAATTGCCTCTAATTGGGCTTTCAGATGGGCGCAGCGAACGAAGTTCAAAGCGACAAATTGAATGAAAAGCCGGCTGGCGGAAGAACACCTGAAAAGTGAATATATTCTAACTGAATTACGTCAACTGAAAGAGGCCAACTTTTGTGCCGGCTGAGTCGGGACCTTTTCAATCGCGAAGCGCCTCCTTAGTGTGCTTTTTAATTCGATTGCTTTCGAATTCTTTTGAATTCAAAAGTGCAGCCCTGCGAGAGACAGCGAACGGGTACAGCGGCGGTTCTTTAGTTAGAAAAATACATATTTTCCAAATCTTTATTTAAACGCACAAAGATCTAACATAAATAAAACAATCGCTTATTCTCACATCAGTTGTTATTAGTTATTACTAGGGTTGGCCGGATCATGCCGCAATATAACGGTATTAGCGCGGGTGGGTCATTGGGTTCAGTCGTTTCGCCCGACCGTCTGGCAGACTCTAGCATTATTATTAGTGTGTTCGAGATGTTTATGTCTTCGGCGTGAGTATTAGCTTCATAATAAAATGCGTGCAAACACCTAAGAAATTACCATTTGCTGACAAAATGAATACGCGACTGTAGCCGTCACATAAAGAGGGTGAAACATAAAAATAAAAAGTGGGTATGCCCTTGAGAACTCAGTTTATGTTCGACTTACTTTTAATGCTAAGTGCCTGTGATGTACCCCTGAATGTACTCGACAAACAACCATTTCGAGAGTTCTATCTACCAACTGTATGCAGTGACTTATAGGATTACAAGTGCATTAAAAAATACACGGCTATGGTTATGTATTGACGAGACAACAGACTGGACACCCTCGAACAATTTGAACCGTCAACAAGTCAGTGACAGTGACAGTGCCCCCACGATGCGTTAGTAAGCCGTTTGCTTTCCGAGTTTCACAGCAAATGTCCTGGTATTCCCGAACCACCACAGCCAATTCGTACTCTTTGGGAAACATGGTTGAAAACAGCTTTTTGTTATGCCGAACATGTACAACAAATAAAAAGCTGTTATTTTACAATTCAATCCCGCCGAAGCTGCAGGTGTCAAGGAGAGGTTTTGCAGGCAAAAAAATTTAATTTGTGATTCCAGATGGCATTCAATTGTCTTGACATAATAATTTCATAGCACACTTGACTATCTAGGGACTCTCAAACTCTATATTTTCTATCAAATTTGAGATCGTATAGAAATAAACATCTTGTATATTCAAATTTCGCATATGATGGGTTTGAGGAGTCTTGATTAACGCTATGTATTCGGGGGTATAAAAAACCGTAGCAAGCCATGGGGATGAATCTTAAAAGCGATGGTAGGATCCGAGAGAGCAGTTTTCAAAAAGCACTTTTGAAAACTATCATCCCTAGCCGCAATGCATTAATGTTTTCTAAAGAATCGGTGGGATAATCGGATAGTGTCGAAATAACACTGATGTTGCTGTTGGAAAAATAATAAGTACATTCTACGTTAATAAAAAATAGTATTGGTATCTGAATTCTACTTTTTTAAATTATCTTTAATGCAGGTGCATTAATATTGGAGTATAACTAACGTCTTTGTGTTATTTTCTTCAAGAAATATACAGTTATATAAATCAGAACATGCCTAAATCTGATTTCATGTATTCACGCAATTACAACGATTTAGTACGCTCACTCTGTAATATTGTGCGTGAGATCAATTTGATTAAATTGATCTCACGCACGTGTTCGTCTATTTATAAAGTATATCGATGGTTGCTGTCTTGCTTCATGGTAGATATTAACTTATTTTGGTTTCTCACCATTTATTAACTTTAACCGCGTGTTATTTCTGCTGGTTTATCTTGTGTATGCTATATTATACAATTTACAGTTCCTGCATCTGAACTTCGTCAATTTTAAAGATTTTAAAAGACAGGTTTCTTCTTTAAAGACAATACTTGTTCTTGCAGAGGGATAATTAATTATTGTAAAAATATATAATAATTTAAATGTTTTAAAAAGTAATGTTCCCCACAAATTTTCCACAAAAAATTAAAGAATTTGATTAGCGTTAGGTACTCGTGAATGTTTAACGACAAGAACGTTTTGATTTTAATGAAAAGAATCAGGGGGTAACATAACTTGCCAAATATACAAACTGATCTTTGAAAATTTACAGAAAATTACGTAAAATATTATTACTCGATATTATTACTCGATTACTCGACCAGCTGTAGTCATATCTCCCATGAGAGTTTTCGGAGAATTAGTAGTACGTATTGTTATGAGTACGTTCTGTAGAGCGTTAATAGAGCAATACTTAGAACTTTAACTGTCGTAACATTACCCGAACACTAAAATTATAATATTAGTTTTATGTTGTATGCGTCAAACTTCCAGCCCTTCTAAATACCATGAAATGTTTAATGTCCACAGGTGTCTTCATCATCTACTTCAGTCACATTATGAATATACTATAGGTACAGGAGGGCGATCGTTATCTTGAATTTCTAAAATACAAGAGTTTGTCCGGAAAAAAATATTTAAAGATTTCAAGAGGTCATTCCTTAGGTCAAAATAAAAAAATCCTACGGACATATGACCGAAATGCTTCCTAAGAGCTGTCTAAATTCAAAACCAACTGTCTTCCAATCCAAAGTGCTTCCCTCATCAGCCAACGCACCATGGTATGTATCCAATACATACACTGCAAGAGATCTGCAGAGAACAACCGTGAAATAAGAGATAGAGAACCACCCAATAAAACACAGAGACATATTAGACAAACATTTGAATAATTTAGTTAACACAACGCATGGGAAAGCCACAAGACCAAAGATTATATTTTAATGTCAATTGTGTTCATTCTAAATTAAAATTTCATTGTATGTATGTGTCACCGGAGTCCATACATACAAGATCTATTATTTGTTACACAATTTACTTAATACACACACGGAGAGAGAGAGAGAAAATTAATCTAAACTAAATTAATCTTTAGTCACGGAAATCACTCATGACTAAATTAGTCATTTTTCATTAGTCACGACTAACCACCAATCAGTAGCCATTAATCATGAGTAACCATCAATCATTAGTTATCAGCCATGACTAATCACAAAAAATTTAAAAAAAAATGGAAATGAAATAAAGTGTCAAGAACAAAGTTGTAAAAACATTACGAATTGAAAAATACGGAACATAATAAAAACCAAAATAGTTTAAAAATTAAAAAATAAGTATTAAAAACTTAAACATTAGAGTTAACTAAAACATATTGATAAGTAATGCAAGTATTACAGGGACGTCCCATTAGGTGGTGTACAGATCACTACATCGGTTGGCAATAGCGAAAATATCATATTTGTTCGTTATTCACCCCCTCCCCCAGTCATGTCATGAATTTAGGCATAACCGAGGATTTTACTGTATTTACCCCCTTCTATTTCCCTCCTCTAGTGATGAAATTCCCGAGGTTTGTTGCACAACTAGACCGAAATGTGAATTGAACAACTGCGTGTACGTAAAGTGAACGGAATAGCATAATTGACAATTGTGGGAACTGTTAGTCATAATTGTTAGGCATACTAATGATTGATGGTTAGTCATGACTAATGATTAAACTTCAATCATGACTAACCATCAATCATTGGTATGACTAATAACTAATCATGACTAAACCGCAGTCGTGACTAAATCCTATGACTAGTTAGTCATGGGTAAAGTTTATTAATTTTACTTTAGTCATTAGTCATTTAGTCATATTCTGCCCAACTCTGGGAGCAACTAAGCTGATATTTTCTAACTTAAAACAATATTCAAACATAAATGTTTGTTATTTAACTTTTGTCGATTATAATATTTAAATTATGCAAAACAGCTTATAACCGGCCCTGTCACAATATTAAATACTTTAATGCGTCATAGAATCCCCGCTGACAACCCCATCACGTCACCCTTCCCTTCTCATTTCGCAGAGTACATTTCCTCCTAATAGCGGATGGAGTGTCCCAGGGACTTGACGTAACGTCACTTTACGTGAGGATTTCGATTTTAAAAAGTGCCATGTCGACGTAGAGAAGGACTATGTAAAAAGCAAAAGCAAAAAATCCTGCCGTACGTAAGTAATACGACGCATTTCAATGTAGAATGATTCAAACGAGGGTTTTTCAATGTAAATATTAGATTATATCACGGTTTACCATTAAATCATTGAGAGAGTTGCTCTTAAGTTTAACTGCTTGATCAAAACATATTTTACTCTATGAGTGAGCACGAGATGTCCGAGTAGCGGAGGCAAATTGCTCCTCAACGATTAATTCCTCTAACGATTGAATCCATCTATCGAGTCGAAACCTTTAACTCTTATATAGTTTAACTCCTTTGAGCGAGCGACTGCATGAGGATATAAACCTCACGCAGCTCTTGTTGTTCCACTCAATAAAAGAGTAAAACCCGAAGAGCAGCAAGAGCGATGAGGTTTAACTCCTTGCTCGAGTTTAATTCTCTTATCGGCACCGAACACAAACTACTTTATGCTTCGATGTTATCGGTAATTATAATATCGGAAATCGGAATATCGGAAAGATATGTGCCATTTCAAAGATATCGCGGAAACACTAAAAGTTGGAAAGTGCATGAAAACATTCAATTGTGTATCTAGCACATTTTTCGATTTAATCAAAACTTTTGAACAGATGAGTCGATTCCATTGAAATTAGCAATACATATAACAGATAATATAAATATTTTCTTTTAAATTTAATAATGAAATACGAAATAATCAAGCAATACGTAACTGAACGAAGTACAA
>JAPWTK010001657.1:0-10458 GCA_029963805.1 Aromia moschata
CTCATTTTCTAAGTGTAATACTCATGTTCATTAGACTATATTAAATAAAGTTGCAACTTTTGCTCATTTTGTGTTTATATGAAATCTGCACCCACAAAAAATATTTTATATTTAGAACAAGGGTGGTCCAGTTCCTATGCGACTGGGCTCGTATTGCTGTAAAATTAGAATTCAGTAAAAACTGTTTTGTTACTTTTCTAAGAATGTTTTGACACTAGAGGTGGGTAAATGGCATATTTTGTACAAAATAAAACCGATTCACGTCACCGATGAGCTATTAAATAAGTGCAGTGATACCGCCGTACCATTTTATTGAAATAAAAGTTTAATGTTTTAATGAATTTTAAATTTCGCGCCTTGTTATTCGTTGTTATACAGTTGGCAACAGATGCGAAGTGCCCGCGTTATATTTTAATTCTTTACATTTGTTGACAGTTTGAAATTATCTGAACTTTACATTGGTTTTAATCATGGTGTTGTGCGAAATGCCAAAACAGTTAAGCTGCTGCTGCCAAGAGTTAGTAGCATCTTTTGATACCGTATTTTGAAGAAGAATGAGACAATAATGAACACATAAGAAGTCACTGCTGTCATCTCCAGTAGTTATAATCAAAAGGAGAACTTCTTGTCGATCAAGTATGTGCTCTCTGTTATACCAAGTTTTTTTTGTTGGCGGGAATCGATTGCTAAGATCATTAGCCGCAATGACATGTTATAAGCCTTAATGAAACCTAGCAACCATTATTCCATTTAAATAACTCTTATCAATCCCGTAAAGTTAGGATATGATATCATATTTCCAACTTCTGAGGGCTTATTTGACAACGCACTCGCCAAATCGGCACTAAGTCCGGATATACTTCCGTATACGACTATCTTCAAATCGCTTGAAATTTGGTATTCGGAGGTTTTTTTGGTGTGCTGAGTTCGAATCTTGCGTATGAAAATACCCGCAAGTGCCCGAAAGTGCCCGTAAGCGCCTCTAAGTGCCCACAAGTATGGTGCACGATTACGATTTCGATTTACAAAATGTGCACGATTACGATTTCTGTGGCGCCGCAAAATAAACACTTATATAGGCGCATGTATATTCGTGTAGAACACATTTTCTTGATTCATTTACCATGGTAATTTATTATCTGTGTTTCTGAGAAACATATAATCTCTGCACCTTCGATAAAACCATCTTCATTGCCAGCATGTAACATGATGTACTTTTAAAAAAATGGATCACATTTTCATACCTTTGCAAAATTGTGTAACTTACCTTTATCATTAGCTTCAGTAATTTTTACACTCTTCTAATTATTGTCTTGCAATGAATGACCTTCGCTTCGAAAAATCCAGGATTCATGTATGAAAAACAAATTTGTATAAAGCTTTTTCTTTTTGCTTTAATATAAGATTTAAAAGGATCAATTCGTTTTAGAGCAATATTGGGAAGTTCCATGAGCCCTCGTCTTGGATCATCTTTTCTAAAACCTATTTATTTTAATAGGCTACATAACGGCATGCATCAAACAGTTGTTCCTCTCTTTGCGATAGTGTTAGCATTGCACCTATTTCATAGTATCATCGGTGACTGCATCGGTTTTTATTTTGTACAAAGTATAGGTAGGTGTCAAAAAATAAACCAAAATCCTTACTTTTATACAGGTGTCAATTTGAAATGAACAGCATTTAATATTGCCTAAACTAATGACAGTATCAAATTTAAGAAACACGTCAATTTACATATCAAGAGGGACAACTTTTGAGGCATTTGTTGTCGTATTACTTTCAACCCCCCTAACCGCTAATTAAATTCATAAAGATTACCCCTATTTATTTGCCATTTTTGAATTTTTGTACAATTCTAGATAAGTCCCATATTTCTTTTTTGTCGAAATATTTGTCAAAAATTGGTAGTTAACCTCATGAATGTGTGGAATGTATTTAATTTCTGAATTTTTATTGAAAAATTGATGCACTTTTACAAAAATGGTCAAGAATAAAAAAATTTTAAAATCACTCAAAGAATGCACTGGAATTTTTTCAAAATTTTTTGGATTTTGCAGTCAATTTTTGCAAAATTAAAAAAATTGCTTAAACAATTTTGAAAATTCCAGTACATTCTGTGAGTGATTTTAAGAACTTTTTATTCTTGACAATTTTTTTATAAAAGTGCATAATTTTCCAATAAAAAATTCAGAAATGAAATACATTCCACATTCATGAGGTTAACTACCAATTTTTGACAAAAATTTTGACAAAAAATAAACTTTGACATCTAGAATTGTACAAGAAACTCAAAAATGGCAAAAGAAATAGGGGTTGCCATTTAAAAATGTATGGGTAGGTGCCCTGGGGGTTAGGGGGTTGAAAGTAATACGACAACAAATGCCTCAAAAGTTGTCCCCCTTGATATGAAAATTGACGTGTTTCGCCAAATTTTGATACTGTCATTAGTTTAGGCAAAATTAAATGCTGTTCGTTTTCAAATTGGCACCGTGTATAAACTTAGGTGAGTACCTAGAACTGGTACTCACCTAGGAATATGTGGATTCTGTCGAGTGACAGAATCCAGATATTGTTTAAATGTTTTGTCAGACAAATTCATAAACAAAACATTCAACTGAAAAACTATATAAAAACTTTAACTAGGTATTGTTTTCCTGTATTCGGCCTTTCAAATTTACTATCCTATACGGGTGCCTCACACGTTATTTGTAGGGCAACCCTGGTTTACGTTTTAATGCATTAGCTGTGATTGATATACTAAACCATATCCAGCTTGATGGACAGTTCTTGATCGTTTGATTGGCTATCGCTTCTAGGATTCAGGGCTGTTTTAAAATACAATTTTTCGTGCGTAGAACAAAAGCAGTAGTACATAAATCGATATCAAATTGTCGTCCACATCCATGATATTTTTTATGAGTAATTGAAATATTATACATGCGTGTCATACGTAATTATTTATGCAGTTGCAGAATTTTTGTTGTCCAAACCCCATCTTTTATGTACAATGTGTCTCAATTTAACATCTCACTGATATTTTGGGTTATTTTTAAGCTACAAAGTTAATCCAAACACTGAAACTATGCATACAATTTTCCAAAGAATTTGAATTTGTCTTCGAGATTATTATACAGGATGTTGTTAAAAAGATATCCTGAAAAAAATTATTTTTGAAAATTATTGTAGCCGACTTTTAGTACGGTATTCATCAAAAGTATAAATATGTATTATAAAAGTGTGTATTGTCACATCCAACTATTTTTGTTAGCTCAAAAATAACCCAAAACATCACCATGCCAGTAAGACGTTAAATTGGGACACGCAGTACTGTGTGTCCCAATGGGGTTGTCATCCCATAAAATATGATCCCATGCTCCATAAGAAAATTTCACATTTCTCCAGTCGGCACTGATTAACTCTTCAATATTGCTTTTTTTGTTGGTTCAATGCAAGAATACCGATAATAGTCCAATAGCTGGTAGACATTTTTGGGAAGGTATTTGAGCCAATGTGAAAAGTTGCTCAAAACTTCCTTTAGTGATACCGAAATACAACAATGCAGACCTGGCTGAAGGGTTAGGGGGCTTAAGCAACCATTAAATTTTTCAAGAACGGAAATAATTTTTGCAAAAATATTCTTTGGGCACATTGAGATTTTAACATTTTAAAATTTAATATTTAAGGCAAAAAGCCAGATCATTTAACCGGGTCAAAAAGTTTGCCAGACGTTTGCAAAATTATTTTTCAAAAAATAAAAAAATGTACTTGAGGCACTTTGAAATTTTTGTAGGGTATTATTTGTGACTAAAAAATAGTTATTTACAAAAAAGACAGGTCGTTTCGGTGGGACATTTTACCTGCCAGATGAGTGAGTGTGAGTGAGTAGTGCGGTGCGCAATTGAAGCGTGAGAGAGCGCGTATATCGGCAGCTGCCTCAAGAGGAAGCACGATGCAGAGTGACTGCAAAATCACGTGATTAAGAGCATTCATGCAGTCGTTTGTTAGAATTTTGAGTAGTTAAAACGTTGTCAGTCGTATACTGCAACGTATTTATCTAACACGTGTTTTTATAAAAGTCGTCTTTTGTCGGCGATTATTTGTAATTGATAGTGGATAATTGTGTAAAAAAGTGTGTGTTATTTGCACAAAAGGTACTGAAAAAAATAATTCTTTTTAATGAGAAGACATTGAAAAAAGTAAAGAAGTGTTGGAAATTAGAAAAAACATGGGTTAAAGCACAATAAGAATACGAAGAAGAAGAAGAATCATATTCAAGCTCCGATGAGGAGTTCACTGAAGAAGGAGCCACAAATTCCGACGATGAATAAGATAAAAACATATTTATATACGTTTATCAAAATTTCATTTCAATGGATTTTATTATAAAATTAATATTTATGTTCATTCACTTTTTCAATTTACTATATTTGATAATAACTAATAAAAATTAAATTGAATTAAACTAATCAGAGGGTAAATAAAAAACATGTTATTTGCCGAGTTATGTCGCTCATCAATAAATATTTACAATATACTCTACTCCTTTTCGTCTATAAATAAATATATAAAAATTTTAAAATAAGAAAAATTACGACTAAGAACAGCGTGCTTCCTCTTGAGACAGCTGCCGATATACACTCTCTCTCACACTTGCGCACATCACTCACTCGCACTCACGTTGAACATTCTCACTCACCTGGCAGGTAAAATGTCCCACCGAAACGACCTGTCTTTTTGAAATAACTGTTTTTTTAGTCACGAATAATACCCTACAAAAATTTCAGTGCCTCAAGTACATTTTTTTTATTTTTCTGCAAACGTCTGGCAAACTTTTTTACCCGGTTAAATGATCGGGCTTTTGTAATTTTTCAACTCTTTAAATATTAAATTTTAAAATGTTAAAATCTCAATGTGCCTAAAGAATATTTTTTGTAAAAATTATTTCGCTTCTTGAAAAATTTAATGGTCGCTTAAGCCCCCTAACCCATCAGCCAGGTCTGCATTTTTGTATTGAGGTATCACTAGAGGAAGATTTGAGCAACTTTTCACATGGCCTCAAATACCTTCCCAAAAATGTCTACCAGCTCTCCTACTATAAGGCAGAAGTGGAAAACCTCGTCCGTTACTCTGTCTACTACTGAGATTCATCCCATTGCAGCACCACGAGAAGCCTTTATAAAAGCAATCCTATTGAATAGCGCTAGCTTTTTACATTGTGATTCTTTCATTTATTGTTACAAGTCAGTACACTTAACGTGAACGGTCTTTTATATTTTGCAAGTGGTGGAACTGTGTAAGTTGTAACGTCAACAAAATCATCCAAAGGTCGCATTGTGGTCTTTCACACGGTATTTATGGCCACTTTCGCCAACAAATTTTAAAACTAACACTTGTTCAATTAGAAGTTTACTAATTATTTAAAATCATTTCTTATCATTACCTATACCTTTTACCATTACCATTACCATACCTCTTACCGGGTATGCATTATACCGGGTGTCCCAATATTCCGGGTACAACGAGCTACCACATGCTCCTGACGTCAAAATAAGTCGATTTAACTAAACTCACCTATATACCAAGTTGTCTCGTTTAGCCGCTAGAGGCCGTCAAATTTGACATAAAATTTTAGTTTGTTGCCAATAACTTAGTAACGCCCTGTATAAATTTAATGAAATTTGGTGTGCTAGTATGCTCCGACAGATGGCACATTTTGACATTTGAATCGAAGTCAAATCTATTCAACATTCAATTGCAGGGTCCGAAAACTACCCCTACCCTTAAAGTAACCTGCTCGTATTTTTTGGTGGGGGTGATACTGCTTCATCTAAATTTTTATCATGAAGATAAGCATTTTTTTAAGAAATTTTTCTCTTGTAAAATGTTTGTATTCCTTACCGTTTTCGCTGAATTCATGTTTTATTACATCATTGTCGATCCTAATATGGTTTAATTGATTTCACATTAAAATTGAGTTTAGGACGAGAGCGAAAGGGTTCTAAATGACCTCATTTTCATTAATACAGAAATCAATCCTATGTAAGAAATTAAAGTGCACTTTTCTCAGGGTTTCCTCGTTCTGCAATTCTTGAACGGCATTTTGAATTCTGTTCCACAATTGTTCTTCGTTCTCAATACTCACAGAGTAAACTTTCTGTTTTAAGTCACCCCAAATGAAGAAATCGCAAGTATTCAAATCTGGTGAATGTGGTGGCCATGAAATGGGAGCATCGTTTCCTCTGCCAATCCATCTACCTGGGAATTGCTCATTTAAATATTTTCTTACAATACGTGCAAAATGTGTTGGGGCACCGTCGTGTATAAAGTACATTTGATTTTTAATGGTAAATCGTCGAAGAGATCCGGCAGAGTATTCTGCAAAATCTAAATAACCGTTGCCGTCGTGGCGATTTGGCAACCTAATAGGACCAATCAAAGAGTTATTGATAAATCCCATCCACACGTTTATACTAAATTCGCTTTGAAATATTTTGCTATAATGGCATGGGGATTTTCATCTGCATAAACATGCTGGATTATGCAAATTTGTTATTCCACGTCTTGTGAAACATGATCCGTCCGTAAACAAAATTTTCCTTGTGGAAGTCCATGTCGTTCAACGGTAGTGTTGAATAATCTGTGAGAATTGGAGACGAGCGGCAAGATCATGAGGTAATAGGTCTTGAACTGGTTAAATGTGAAAAGGACGAATCAGTTGTTCAGTGAGAACTCTGTTTATTGTACTTTTTGAAACTCTGACTTGCCTCTTCAATAATCTGACACTGGTTTCCTGGTTTTCATTTACTCGTTCCAGAATTTCTTCTTCTACAAGGATTGTTCGAGCTTGACGAGGCCGTCCGGCATTACGTCTATTCACCTTAAGCATACCATTTTCTCTAAGACGTCTTTGAATATTTTTAAAGGTCTGATGATTTGGAGTTCTGCGATTGGGATATCTTCGATGATACTCAAGCACATTTCTACGACAGTTTCCTTTACAAAAGCCTAATACTAATAACATATCGGTTTGTTCGTCAAAGGTATATGTATTATCCATCTTACAGAGTCAACAGAATAATGACACTAATGACAAATTTCAAATTGTAGCATTTGTTTCACCTGGTAACTTGGCCAACTAGTATTTGTTATTTGGATTTATCCAAGGTGACATGAAATCTTTGTATCGAACACCTAATTAAATTTAAACAAATTTCTTCATTTGGGGTGACTTAAAACAAAAAGTTTACTCTGTGAGTATTGAGAACGAGGAACAATTGTGGAACAGAATTCAAAACGCCGTTCAAGAATTGCAGAACGAGGAAACCCTGAGAAGAGTGCACTTTAATTTCTTACGTAGGATCGATTTCTGTATTAATGAAAATGGGGGTCATTTTGAACACCTAATTAAGTCTCAATAAATGATTTTTTAAGTTTGTTTATTTCGCTTTCGTCCTAAAGTCAATTTTGAAGTGAAATCAATTAAACCATATTAGAATCGACAATGATGTAACAAAACATGAATTCAGCGAAAACGGTAAGGAATACAAAAATCTTACAAGAGAGAAAAATTTGCTAAAAAATTGCTTATCTTTATGATAAAAATTTAGATGAAGCGGTATCACCCCCACCAAACAAATACGAGCAGGTTATCAAGGGTAGGTGTAGTTTTCGCACCCTGTTAATGGAATAACTTTCGATTAAAATGTCATTAATATGCCATCTGACGGAACATACTAGTACACCAAATTTCATTAAGTTCATAGAGGGCATTACTAAGTTATCGGCAAAAAAACTAAAATATTATGTCAACTTTGACGACCTCTAGCGGCTAAACGAGACAACTTGGTATATAGGTAAGTTTAGTTAAATCGACTTTATTTGGACGTCAGGAGCATGTGGTAGCTCGTTGTACACGGAATATTAGGACACCCTGTATACAAAAAATGGACTATCAAAATTACGTACAAAAGTTATTACTCTCCCACTGAAGAACTTTACGAAGCATTCCAGTTATTTGACGTTAGACAATTATTTTGTCAAATTTCACTACAAACGTACTTATAAACAAAACAAAATTCCATTTACCTATTCGCTAGGTGCGTAGTCATGGTAGGGAGAGCTAAATCGACGCTAGCGTACGCAGCGGATAATGTAGGCGTAAGATGTAAGATGAACCACAGCGAAGGCCTTCGTCTTCAAGAACCGATGAAAATGTCGATAGAATACGGGATCTTGTGCGGTCAGATCGTCGGTTGACGACAAGAATGATCGGGGAAGAGTTCAATTTGAATCACACCACTGTTCATCAGATTTTGACTAACGAATTGGGGATGAGAAAAATCTGCGTAAAAATGGTTCCCAAAAAACCTTTCGCAGGAACAAAGAACATCGGGAGAGAAAGGTGTTTGGCTTTTTGAATCGATTGAAAATGATCCCAAATTTATGGAACGTGTCAACTGGTGATGAGACTTTACCAGGTGTTTGAGTACGACCCGGAAACCAAGCGCCAAAGCATGGAATGTCACACTTTAACCTCTCCAAGGCCCAAAAAGCAAGAATGAGCATTCGAATGAGCATTCGAAGATCAAATACATGCTGATTTATCTTCCCGAGATTGAAAAATACCTCAAGGGACGTCATTTAGGGACTATTGAAAACATTCAAACGGCTGTAACCGACCAGCTGAAAGCTATTCCAGTATATGAGTTCCACTGCTCTGAGGAATGGAAGAACAACCTCCAGTGCTGTGTGACTTCCCAAGTAATTTATTTTGAAGAAGGCAATACAGAATTGTAATTATATTCGAATAAAGATATTAAAGAAGCCATTATCATTACATAATTTACATACCTCGTATGAACGCATTTCAGAGCAAAACAATTTAATATTAAAACATATTTCATATTATATTCAAATAATATAACTGGGTATTCATATAAACAACTCGAAATGTCTTTTACTTCTTTGTTATGTGATAATCGATATTCTCTCTTAGTTTGTTTTGTTGTTGTTGAAGCCATTGCGTTTAGGCATAAAGCACCGTAGCTTTTCTTCTCTGCGAGAAGCAGAATAATGAATGAATGAATTTATTGAATATATCGAATAGGTAATCCTAATATAAATTCAGTACATATTTTTGGATATATACATATACATAAATATTACACATATCAGAAGAAGAACGAGAATCAGTTGAATTTGACCAGCAGAGCATACTATGGTTTTACCTTCGTGGTATAGTTTAAAAGAGCCTCGCTTTAAATGATGATGCAAAAAATGAGTGCGTCAAACAAATGTTCGAAAGTGTGTTAAAGAAAGACACTGATTTCAACAGATTAAGACGCATGCATTTGTGGTGATATTACTGATAGTGATAATGCATCTACACTAGATACTGGAGTGCAAATAGTATTTTAAAATATGCCTGTATTACAACAGTGAGATGTGAAACGTTAGTTCTCACACTATAGAACATATTTTCAGTTTTTAACGGAACATTTCCAGTTCATGATAATGATTATACCGATTACTAACTCTGCTAATAATCAAGCTAGTTCATCACGCTAGTTAAGAGAGTAAGTATTGCATACATTGGTACTAATTCATTGTAACACTCATGCGAGTGTGTTACTAGTTATTTTTCCTTAATACACTTGTTACGATTCGTACGCCTATGGCGCGCAGAGAATTTCTGACAGACTTAATAATTAGTTGAAAACAGTGTGGACAGTCGTCTGTTCCAAAATGTTTACCTTCTGAAAATTATCAGCTAGTGCGTCGCTGGCGTTCCCTATAACCCTGCAGTTGATGAACCACAGGCACAGTTCATGTTGATCAACGTTATTATGTGATAGCAGGCCGTGGTATGGTACAGCGTGAACCCATCTAGTAGAGCGCTCAGGAGGTTAGTAAAAATACGACGGCTAAAAACAAGCATCCGATGCTCAAGGTCACGATGAGGGTGCTGAGATGGGGAAACTCCAAGTTTTTTCCTTGAAACAATTGTACTCCGTTAGGTAAGCAGGCAGGTTTAAAAAGAAAAATTTCACATCTATATCTTCAAACCAATCGGATGCTCTTATTTTTTAGTAGTCTGCTATGACAACGATAAAAATTTCCGGAAATTTTCGGCCTTGTCCTAGTCGGAATTACATTGGAAATTTTCTGTCAAATCTTGACGCGATCTTAAACTAACGGTTGATTATTTATTATTGACATCCTACTATTTTTTATATCCATACGAGCAAAAGTTATGAACTAATTTTTATATACAGTGTGTGTTAAGCCAACATCGGCCGGTTATGAAAGAGGACAAATACATGTGAAACGACATGTAAGACGCAACCATCACTACGCATCGAGGGTAGTGGGAAAATAACACCCTCTTCACCACCTACCTAATCAGTACGAGTCAATACGACTGAACCTGAATCCTTCTTCCACACGGCACGGCGATGT
>JAPWTK010001658.1:0-10429 GCA_029963805.1 Aromia moschata
TTTAGGATTATGTGATTGTGGGGGTTATGTGGTTATGGAGTTATTAGGTTGTGGGGTCATTTGGTTATTTTATTATAGGATTATGAGTTTTCGGAGCCATAGTGTTTGTGGTTTTAACGGATATAGCAAATTTGAGGGTTTTTTGAGGTTATGGCCGAACCCAGAATTGCTGGGATGAAACTGACCCAGATTCCGGTTCAGCGACCTCAAAAACATATAGCACACATATATATATAGGTCGCAATTTTACGTTCATTATTTTTACAATTTGACAATAACAATGAGCAGCTCCTTCATAGTTCCTGAGAAGTCATCTAACAACTACGAGCAATATTCAGCAGATAGTGCTGCCAACACTTCACAGGTATTTTGTAATTTGAATCTAATATACCTATTGCCACCACTAATAGTTATTTTTAGTTAGTATAAAAATAAACTATCAAAACAAATATTTTCTCATATAAAAAACTTAAAACTTAAGCAATCCTCAAAAATGCTTGATCTCAAAATCATGATGATTTGGAGATCAAATTTCTGTATGGTTGTAATTGCAATAGTAAAATGTCACATTTTAAAACAAATTGAACGCTGCATCGTAATAAGACATTATGTTTACTTATGTTTACCTTTACAAATCTAGTGTTATGGTTTTCCCAAAAGTTTTGATTCCACTCTTGTATTTTCATTTTGCATTTCTCGTAACCTTTGTTGTAAAGCAGTTTCGTTAATTGGACGTCTTCGAATTATTGGTCGAAGGTTGGAAATGGGGTGAGGGGGGGCCAATGATATCTACATTATCATCTTCTCCAATAACAATGACTGGTTCTTCTGAACATACTTTTTCAATAAATACTGTTTCAGGCACTCTAGACGAAATACTTCCAAGGTGCTAAAATTTGCTTTAACCGAATAACCTATAAATTATGTAATTTACAACTTACGTTTAGGCGTATAACAGAATGATAAATGTTACGAAAAATGGTGTTTCTGGGGAACGTATTCATCTTGTTTTGTAGGAATCCTGAGTGGAACATTCAACATTATTTTAAATCAATAGTAACCTCTACAGATACATTTTTAAAATGTACCAAAAAGTAGAACCCCCACACCAAACACCAACCAAAAGAAATTGTACATATGTATGTATGTACATAATTTCGTAAGAATATCCCTAGAAATTTTCTATGTATGTACATATATGTACATAGTATATTTTATTTTAGTTTGGGCACTTTTTCCATCTACCGATAAATACTCCGGTCGCTACCGAATTCTCACCTACGTTCAAACATTAGATACCGGTTACTTAACCAGGGAACCATTGATATGCAACCGATGAGGAACCGGATTCACAGGAATTTCTAGTTGAAATTTTGATAACTGATCTTCAGTCAGTAGTAGAATGTACTTTTTGCTTATTTATCTCCCAATTTTAGATTTTGTCCTATTTGCTATTTGCGTATCTTGAACTACTGCAGCGTGAATTACTGCAGCGCCATCTAAGCGACCAACATTATAAATGTTTAGATGATTTCTACTCGCAGCTTTATGAAAGTTAATTGTTTGTGAAACTGTAATCATTCAATATGGTTTCCATCAAATAAAAATGACAATTTAAGAAGCAGAAATATTAAAAAAAGGAACTTATTTTCTCGTGTCAAATTTTATAGAAAAAATAGACGACAATTTGGTAATAGAGATATTAGATTATCGCTATTCAAGCTCTGAAGAGCTTCAGGTGTAAAGCTGAAAAGCGCCTCAAAGCTTAAATCACAGATTGTAAGGGAAAGATTATCAAATTTTCGTCAGTCTTGTGCACAAAACATCTAAAATGTGATGTCAAGTACAGAGGAGTTGTGTCTTTATGAACGTACAATTATTACAGGTGAAATGTATGCCCACGATATCGCTATAGTGAAATTGTCGTTGGAATTTGGTACCTCTCAATTTCATAACTTGAATGATAACACTTACCTACATAGAGCTAGAGTAGTTCGAGAACAGTTGAAACTGAATGAAATTATCATTTTTCGCTGCCTCCGCTCTCTCCAGATCTAAATTGTATTGAACATGCTTGGGCTATGTTTACAACAGCAATAATGAGTCATCAACCGTCTCTTCGTGTTGTAATCATAGATACAAGAAGAGATAGATGGAACTCTCTAATACAATTAAATGAAACCGTGAAGCGCCATCTCTTGAATTGGTCTCAAACTAATTTTAACTAATATGGCGGATGGCGATATATTCAAATTCATCATATTCAAATAAAATACAGTTTGCGGACTTAAGAGTTCCATTATGGACAAAACGTATATATAAGAATAGCATAATCATACTTGGTTACATAAAGTTTTTTTTATCCTTATCTAGCATATACTAAATATGATTATGCTATTCTTGTCTATATTATATATATATATATATATATATATATATATATATATATATATATATATATATATACGTTTCGTCCATAATGGAACACTTAAAAAAGTCCACAAACTGTATTTGAAACCGTTCCTCAGAAATTATGTCTAAAACATAAATTTTAAAGATATGCTCTGATGAAAAAGGAGGATATTTGAGATATTGAAACCATTAAATACCAAAATCAATTGTTTTAGATGTAAGATTCCTTTATTCACAACTACATTTATACACAAGACACAATCACATTTAAGTATAAATTATTTGAAACTAGCCATTTATATAAGCTAAAAAAAGTAAAGGCATAACTTTCTTTACATTAAGTTTCATTTATAACACACATCTGGTACCACTTCTAGTTCTCCTTTTAATGTAATATTAACTCAACTAATTTCAGTCTCAAATAAGAATATATAATACCCAATAAACAAATAAAACACAAAATAAATTAACACATGGAAACAAATTAAACACAAAACTACAAAACTTAGGTTTGTTTTGGTTTTACTTAGAACCAATTCAATCGATACGCCAAGATAAATATTGACGTAAGAACATAACGCAAATTATAAATATTAAACATTTGGGCGCGTGGACTGAACTAGTTCTTCCGGACTACCAATCTCTTTTTTTAACAGTACCAACTATACATAACTAACTAAGCTGGTTGCGCCATCTATAGAGTTGGTCTCATACTAAATATCACATTTCAGGTAGGCTCATAAGAGTGAACAGCCCCTGGTTGTAATGTCAGTGAGATACCATAGAACAACCTACTCTAGAACAGCAACTCCCTGTATTAAAGACAAAACGTATCGCGCCATCTATCGTTAACATCACAAAACATCTAAATAGAAGAAGGGCAATCTCCATAGATAAGGAGGGAAACACGCATCGGGGCCACCATATGTACCGGTGGCCAGTTTTTCATAATGCGCATGCGCGACGCTAAATCGAAATATGTAGCTGTGCATTGGCATCGCCAACTTCATTTTACAATTCAATTTTTCATACAGCAAACTCGTTGTTGCTGCATAAAAAATTGATTTGTAACCATACACCACTTTGTGATTTTATCATTCAAGGTGGAATAAATAAAAAAAATGTGCTTGAAATTATTTATTTCTACAATTATAAACATTTAAAACAATACATTATCAAAACATATCGACATAATAAACAACAATTATTGAAAACAAAAAAAGTCAAAGATTAGAATAAGAAAATTTCACATCGAGATTAGGTTGTATTTAACTTGGACATACCTGCTGGACATCGTGAACATACTTCCTACTGATGAAGTAGAACACTTGTTGTTGCATGGCTATATACCGTGAAGAACGCTCTAAAAACACATAATATTTCATTACCATTTTAAAGTTCAAACGCTGAGAAACTTCTATTTTTTAAAATGTACACAAGCTCATTTACAAGACTATTTCATATTAACAGTAAACTAGAAAGAACTTTGCTAAACCTAACAATTAATTAAATTACATGTGTCTTTTTATTCTTTTCATGCACATCTTATTATGTTCTTGTAATATACTAATCATTTTATAGGTTAGATAAGTAATTTAAGTACAGTATTTACTTACCAATAAGTAGAATTTTTATATTATATCCTTAAATGCCAATCAGAAAAGAAATAATAGTTTTATCACGAAATAATGCACAAAATCATTTGATGCGAATCAAAATTTTCCATTAGGGACGCTTCCTAAAACAACAACAATCAAGGTTTAAATTAAAATGCCGCGTTTCTATTGGATATGAATCGCCTAGGCAAATAGACCTATGAGATTGCCGCCACCGATACCACGCGGCCATTTCGTTATTTATAATGTTTCCCCAGATTTGGGGAATTATAAAAAAATATGCCAACTTTAAAGTCAATTATTTAATCTCTGAAAATTATTATTATTATTGTAATTATTATTATTCAAAATGTCTAGTTTTACTTACTTTACTGTATTTAATGCATATAAGGGGATATATCTAACATAACGAAATATCGCGTCAGAGTGTTGCTGAAATTATTACGACTTAAGGTGCATCAGGCAACATCGCACTGATAGCGTGTTGCGAGGTCGTGAATGCTAGTTTCACCCCCGTGGTTAACATCGGTATTAATATCAATGGCGGCAAATTCAAATGCACATCGTCACTAAAAAGCTTGTTTTTCATACTTAAGATTTGATATAATCTCAGTTATTCTCGTTTAATAAACAAGTAGTTATCGTCGAGAAAATCTGAGATATCACCAATTCTTAGGAATACATAAAAGACAGAAAAGACAACATTAATCTTTTAAGGTTTTCGAGATAAATTGAAGATGCATAAAATATGTAAAAAAAAATGTATTAGCCATAAAGATAATAATAAATAGAACGTACACACTCCCCTAAAAATATTGACAATACATTTTCCTTCTTGTTTGGCGATACAAAATCCTCTGCACAATATCTGCTGACTTTAAAGTGTTTGCCACACACAAGTAATCTAAAAGACTACTTGTGTGTGGACTTAGACTTAACTTTAGTAAGTTGAAAACTTGAATTTCCTGAGCACTTTACCCACGATTTGTACAATTTTTTATGAGTTGGGCACCTATAAAATTTGGTTGCCAGGGCTTAGAACATCCCACAACACAACAAGTTCTAACGGTTTAGACGAAGAAGTCATAATTGTAACAAATAAAAGTTTAAATGCACAAATCACAAAATTCAATCAAGTCAATCGGTGTATTTTTCGTTGAGAAAACTCGGAAAAACCGCGAAAAATGATCTTTTCTTAATAAATTCGTAATTCATGTATTTTTGCATTAGAAGAATCTCAAGAAGAATCTTGTGGGAAAATGTAGGTAATATCACGAAGTATGAGTGCGCAAAAACTAGATTATGTCGGATGAATAGTTTTTTACACAATAGTCGAACAAAGTTTTTTACATCGTATTTTGAATATTCCATAACAAGTCGAGCGATAGCTTAAATAACATTTCCTCGACGGATTCAGAAACTACAGAGTGTAAACTACAATTCGTCCATTTACTTTGTTTCATTTAAATGCCATTAAATTGGTGTAAAACGCCTCTGAACACCGCGCGAAATTTGCTAGCCGCTGCCGCTACTTCCCTCGCTCCCCCCGCCCCCCTTCCACTCTCAGCTCTCAGCGCGCCACCGATCATTTTGCGCGGTGTTCAGAGGCGTTTTACACCGTTTTAATTAAATTTTTTCAAAAAATTCCTCAAGCGTTAAAAAAAAAAAGATACTTAGGTAAAAAAATAGTGCAATTTGAGTGCACTAGTTTTAGAACATAACCAAAAAAAATCATAAATGTGTGAAAAACCGGTTTTTTCACTTTTTTAAGTACCAAAAAAAAAATATTTCAGAAAAACAAAAAATAGCACGTTATAGCTCTTAAAAAGGCGAAGAAAATCAGTTTTTTAAAAACTAATATCGGTTCACAACTTTTTGCAAAAAAAAAATAAAAACCTTCGAAAATTGCCCTTTTTTTACTACCTAATTACTCGGCCTACGAAAGTCGTAGGGATTCCGCGAGTGACCAAATTGTAACTCTTTTCGGCGGCTACTTACAATAAATTTTTTATCAAAAAATATTCATAACTTCCTAAATCTGTATATATATATAGTTTAGTATGTTATCTTTATAGATAACGGAGCTATAATTTTTTTAACCGTTTAAAAAACAGTTTCTTGAAATACGAAACAAAAATTGCAACTACAATATATGTAGATGTAAGATGTAAACAATAATAGTAACATATAAATAATATTTATAGTTTATATTATAAAAAAATATTATAGTCACTTATTTTTGGTTTGTAATGTGCAAACTGTGGCCTACCTCGAAAAACATTTATTTTATAAATTTCACAGGAGGCAACATGTTTTTCTAGAATTATGATACATCGTTGAAAAGGAAATTTTGAACAGTATTTAACCACATAAAAATATAATATGACGCCGTAAGAAAAATCAAAAGAATGTCATTAACTCAGAAACAAATATGTTGATAACATCAACAAAAGCACCTTAAAAATGTCCTAACAATATCATAGACAGAACCAAATATTGATTAGTGCAACTTAACGATATTACTAGACAATTTCCCTAGAATTGTCCCATAAGTTCCCGGACACTTGAAGCTGAATTCTTGACATTAAATTTCTCTATGATATTTAACCCAAATCGATTCATGTTTGGTGTCATTTTGCAGCATTTTTATTTCTCTTTAAAATACTTTATTGAATTTTATGGTTGTAATTGAATATGTAACTTTTATGGTCTCTAATGACTGAGGAAAAAATTGTAATTCGCGTATTTCTGCACCACTGCGTAATTCGAAAGAATGTAAAAAAAGGTGTTTTCGAAGAATGGCCCGGCAATTGTCAATAACAGGCCTACGGTAATTTTACAAAGTGCGTTTGGTTCGTGAAGAGGTGCTCTATAATCACACAATGGACCAAGTTTGTCAAATTTGAGGAAGTATCTCAACGGGCGCTCATTCGGGCGCTTGGGCGCTCAAGCGAAGGGGAAGGCCGCATGCTGGGGGAACTCGCGACTGCTTGGCGCGAATGCTTTCGTGCGCTCGAATTAAGAGGACCCCACCATGCGGCCTTTCCCCTTCGCTCGAGCACACGAGCGCCTGAAACCAAAACAGCCCGGTTTTCAATGTCGTTTTCGAGATACTTCCTCAAATTTGACAAACTTCATCCATTGTATGATTGTAGAGCACTCTTCATGAACCAAACGCACTTTGAAAATTACCGTAGGATGTCATGACATTGCCGGGCACTTTTCGGAAACACCTTTATTTACATTTTTTCGAATTGCGCCAAAAGTTATGAATATTTTTTGATACAATTTTTACTGTAAGTAGCCGCCGAAAAGAGCTACAGTGGAAGTCCCTACGACTTTCGTAGGCCGAGTAATTAGATAGTAAAAAAAGGGAAATTTTCGAAGGTTTTTTTTTTTGCAAAAAGTTGTCAACAGATTTTAATTTTTAAAAACTGATTTTCTTCGTCTTTTTAAGAGCTATAACGTGCTATTTTTTGTTTTTCTGAATTCATTTTTTTGGTACTTAAAAAGTGAAAAAAACGGTTTTTCACACGTTTATGAATTTTTTTGGTTATGTTCCTACAAACCGATTTGATACAAAACTAGTGCACTCAAATTGCATTATTTTTTACCTAATTATCTTTTTTTCATAACGCTTGAGGAATTTTTTGAAAAATTGTACCTATTTTGGCTATCTCTCCTAGGCTACAAAGTAAATGGACAAATTGTAGTTTACACTCTGTAGTTTCTCTCTATTTTCTAGTCCAAATTATATACGTTTTCATTTAAGGACTGAACTTAAAAGCAGTGGCGGTGCGTGATATTTCAGTTAACCATATCTTGAAAACGACGCATGGGACCCACTTCACTTTTTAGGTGATGACTATACACATCTTACAGAAAGGATTTATTGTGAAAAAATCGTCAGCAAAGTTTGCGAAAAATTTTCAAAAACTCTGGAGCACTCCTTTGGGTTCCCCTGGGTTCTCAGTAACGCTCTGTGGGATATTTGCAGTATATTTTTTTCACAATCTGAAACAAATATAAGGGAGACGTTTTTCGATTTGTTGCAAAATATTTTTTTCAAAAAGTTGGCCATTTTAATTTTAATTTATGGAACATTTTGTTCCCCAAAATTAAATTGCCATAACTTTTTGAAATAAAAATACTTTTTTTTGTAACAAATCGAAAAACGTCTCCTTATATTTGTTTGTAGATTATGAAAAAAATATACATGCAATTTTCACTATAAATCCTTTCTGTAAGAGGTGTATAGTCGTCGCCTAAAAAAAGTGAAGTGGGTCCCATGCGTCGTTTTCAAGATATGGTTAACTGAAATATCACGCACCGCCACTGCTTAAAATTATCCCGTAGTCGGATCTCACCTATCAATCGTGTGGTGTCAAAAAGCTCTATTGACTGGCCTATTATCTAAAAAGTCAGGACTGCTGCCCCGACTAGTGACGGTTTTACTCAACATGAGAAACTAATTACAGTCATTAGTCATTACATGTCAACAAGTCGACACGAATTTAACATCAATTTATTCTTTGTATACTTTATTTCATTAACAATGTTACAAAAAATTCCAACAATATATAACTGCTGCATCCTTTAAATAAGCTGCAAAAATTAGTTTCAAGCTACGTATCTTTGTTATTGGTTTCAACTTGTTCCTTTTAATTTGCTGATGTCTTAATATTACTTATTATGGACATAAGTCAGTAGCTTCATATTTATAATTGGCAGATAAATCTTGTGCATATACAGCAGTTAACAACTTACCTATAGCTATTGTTATGGAGAAACTTTCTGAAAATATAGAATTTTTTATTATCAGCCCAATTTTTTAAATTCAACGGTATTAAAAATAAAGAAGTATTTTGCCACAACTACAAATGCCATTGAATTTCTTAATTACTCAAAAAAATATGGTAATAAACACTTACAACGGTACTGTTTCGAGAACACCCATCACAAAACCACTTAATATTGTGCTATTGCTTTCTAAAAATTCCAGTTCGGTAGTGTTATAGGAGCTACAGGTGTAATGAAGTCCTTTGTTGCAATTTCCATTACATTTCAGTATTTTTTCTGTGGCGTCGCTTATTTTTTCGTTTCCATTTACACAAAAATTTCTGTTTTCTTCAGCCATTTTTTTGGGTTTGTCAGTTTTGTTTACAAAATAATTGAATAACTTATATCGCGAAGCCATGGCAAATGTTATTAGTTGTTTATGATTATTTTTTCTAAACTATAGCATAGATGATACATGTTGTAACTACTTATTAGAAGGTAGTGAAGGTACCTAAAGTTTAGAGAGGGAATAGATGGAAGCCGAGGTATCAATAACTAAAAATTGTTTTCTGTCTTTTTTTCTTTTCTTCGTAGGAAAGGTGAGAAAGTGGTCATATTTTTTTTGTCAACATTGTGAGTAAAATTGTTCACTTTAACATAAAAGTGTTGTACAAAAAATTAATAAAAAAAAAATCAGAATGGATATAGCACGATACTATGTCTGTAATCACAATAATATATTTTACATTATTTAGGTTCAACACCACATAATTATTATGATTAATTATTATTAACTATTTATTAATTAGTATTTAACAACTTATTAATTGATTACTTATTTACCAGAAAAAACAGCCAAAAAGTAGGTTATGTTGGTAGGTATCACCCTGTATAAAAAAACTAATGTCATATTCGGATTCAGTGCACTCGAAAACATGCCCTAGGCCTTAAATGTTTATAGATTAAAGCTAAGAAAATTGTTAGATACTGAGAACTGTTGGATTGTTTCTTTATTTTTCGTCTCGATCACCGAACTAAAAATATATGTAGCTAAAATTCTATTGGTTCCTAACTACCTGTATAATACCTGTAGCTAAAAATCCCATAAGGTTTGTGCGGGGTCCTTTCCTGAGCAGGTAAATGCGTGGTAGACAATGGCATTCTGCGTACATTCCGTCATTTTCATTTGTTGTATTTTTTATTATACAAATAAAATTAATACGGATATTGAAAAATTAATATCAGTTAAGTTTTTATAAGAACACCTTTGTAGCATCAAAGAGAAATGATCACCAGAACAGGTTCGTTTTAGATAAGAAGTGGGATGAAGTGGCTGCAAAATTAAATACCACACAACAAATATATTTTTATTATTATATTACTAATGTAATATATAACATTTTATATATTCTATTTTTTATTTATATATTTTATGTGTTCTTCAGAATCACTCATTTTTAAATGCACTTCGATTTTAACGACTGTTCCTGAACAAAATTGATCTTTTAACATTCAAAATGTAGCCTTTTAAAATCGTGGATCAAAGTTACAGCTAGACCCTAACTATTGTCATATTGACATTCTTATCACAGCTCCAATATCTTCGCGGCCTAATACGTATT
>JAPWTK010001659.1:0-10349 GCA_029963805.1 Aromia moschata
TGACATTTGTAAAAGTGACATTTGTGACAGCTGACATTTATTAAGTTTTATAGTTTAATACTTAGTTTATTTAGTTTATACACACTAGTTATTAGTAAAAAATTGTATGGAATGACATATTGAATATTCTGGATGTCAAAGAATTTTCTAAATGTAAATCTATAAATACTGGTGTTGTTGCTAGGGTTAGTTAGTTGTGATTTGGATGTAACAGAGTTAAGGTCGACGAATTGTAAAGTGTTAATAAAAGTGTTTAGAAGTGAAGAAGTAAATTATTTAGAGAGAAATACGTAACAATAGTATATGACGTATACAAATACATCCCTACCTTCATCTGCACCTGTTGAGAGGCTATTTTCATATGCAACTAAATAAGGCCGGGACTTATCAGCCGACCCTCGTATAATAAGTGCCCCAAAGCGTAATGCCTTAATTCACACAAATTTTGACAAAAAATAATTATGTTATGTTATTTTATATCCTTTATTAATTTAGAAACGAATTTTTATACTGTTTATTAGAATTTTATACATCGTTGTTATTGAATCCGTTTTATTTTATTACTTGTTTTTGTTAAATAAATTATAGTTGATTATTTTTTACTGCTCAGATATTCATTCTATTCAGTTTTATTTAGTCTAGTTTAGCATTTAAAAAATAAGTCGTGTGTACTCGTACTCGTTACTCATTTTTCATTGAGTACTCTCTAAGTTTCTGTAACAGTACTCATTTTTTGAATACATTTAAATAAAGTACTCAAAATCAGGATCCTGAGTACTTTTTGAGTACATGTTATGAAATACTCATTAGTACTTTGAGGCTGTACTCTGCCCAGCTCTGCCCACAACTAGAGTAGTATGTGGCGGAAGTACGCAATGTAATTCAATATCGCCCATTAAAACCCTTCGACTGCAACGTACGGTTTCTCGTACCGAAGAGAGAATACACTCCTGAGTTTAGTGCGTTCCTCCCGACTCACCTTGTTTAGTTAATAATTCTGTACGTCCTATACCACAGTGTGGATCAGCGAAATGGAATAAATTCAGTAGCTCCATTATTATGCATTTTTTTAGAAAATTATGAGGACACGTCAATTTCTAATTCTAAAATGATATCTTGCGACGTAAAAATCTCATTCTAAATTCCAACCTCAGCAGGTGACAGCTACAACCCCTAAATTTTCAAATTGGAAGTAGGGGTTCGTGATACTTCATTTGAAAGGTCTTTTCATTCTCTATTCAAAACTGCTATGGTTTAAATTTTATTGCAGAAATTAACAAGAAAAAAAGGTAAGTTTCTACAGCGGAAGAAATTCGTTACATTAAAATAAAACTTTTATAAGTAACACTATTTTTTGTCAATTTAGGTTCAGAAATGTTAATTATAACAAAAATTAATGTGTAATTCCTACTATAAGATAAAAACTTACTAATACTTACTGTCGTTACCGGTCGAGGAAAATCCTCACTAGATGAGGGAACTACACACAAAACTTCCTGAGAAAGCTGTTTAGGCAGGAATAATTGGAGAAAATATCATTGGTCCTTCTTCATTGACCAATTTGAATTGAGAAACTTATTTGGCTGTCCAAATAATGTTGTACCGACAAAGGCACTTGTATCCAGCTGAAGGAAACCACAACTTCAGGTAATGCCATATGGTTCCAGCAGGATGGTGCACCACAGCACATTACGAAGTCAATGTCCGACAATATCCACACAATATTTCCAAATCGCTGGATAGGGAGACAGTGGTTCTGTAGAATGGCCTGCACGATCACCTGATCTCACGCCGTTAGACTTCTTCCTACGGGGATATGAAAAAGTACCTCTACAAAACCAAACCCGACGATTTAGCTGACCCAAGAAGAAAAATAACACTTACCATTAGGTCAATGATGTTTGGTTTTATTTTAATGTAACAATTTCCTACGCTTGGAAACTTTTTCTTGTTAATTTCTGCAATAAAATTTAAAACCATAGCAGTTTTGAATAGAGAATGAAAAGACCTTTCAAATGAAGTATCACAAGCCCCTACTTCTAATTTGAAAATGTAGGAGTTGTAACTGTCACCTGGAGGGTTAAAATTTAGGGATGACATTTTGACGTCGTAAGATGTCATTTTAGAATTAGAAATTGACGTGTCTCAGAATTTTCTAAAAAAATGCATATCAATGGAGTTATAAATTTATTCCATTTGAAAAAAAAACTGGACGTTTTCCACGAAACACCGAACTACTACACTTTTCTCGACGCGCGTTTCGCATCTTCAAGGAGAAGATTAAAACTAAATTCTGCACACACACTTGCACTATTTATACCAAATTTGTCGCCACGGTTAAAAATAGTGCCACGGTTATAAATAATGTGCAAAGGAGAGTGAGAGGCTAGAATTTAGTTTTAATCTTCTCCTGAGATGCCAACTGGTTGGCAGAAACGCGCGTCGAAAAAGTGTAGTAGTTCGGTGATTTCGTGAAGCAAATACAGTTTTTGTTTCTATACCGAAGGTTCCAGTACCCTCCAGGATTATTCCATTTGGCTGTTCCACATTGTATTTCAATACCGGGTCATATAAAAGTACCGGAACAGCTGAATAACTCGATAGGAGTGGCTTTTTGGGAGAAAATCGTTAAAAACAAGATTTAGAAGTTTTTCCTGGCTCCCTTCGAGTGTGTAGTTTTGTCGCCGGAAATGGAAAAAACGGAAAATTTTACGTTCAGATATAACCTTGTGCATAAAAACACTTTCACCCCTGAAGGTCAAGTCAAGGTCAAATTGCGAAAAAAGCACAAAAATGAGCTAAAAGCACATTTTCTTTAATGCAGTAGTTGTAAAATTTCTTCCCATTGATCTAATAGTGACATTGCCGTTGATCTTGAACATGACCTTGAAGGTCATTTAAAGGTCAACTTGAAAGTCTGTTCGGAGGTGCATAGTTCTATTACCACAAAATGGAAATAGCGAAGAATTTTATGTACAGATATCACCTTGAGACATAAACACACTTTGATCCTTAAAAGGTCAAATCAAAGTCAAAGTACGAAGAAACACAGAAACGCTAAAAGCTTTTTTCGTAGAAATCATTTAAGCAGCAAGTACACATTCCTCCTGGCGACCTAATAGTAATATCACCTTTGACCTTGCATATGACTGAAAGATCATTTCAAGGTCAACTTCAAAATTTTACATGGAAGTATATAGTCTTGTGGCCAGAAATGGAAATAACGGAAAATTTTACGTTCAAATATGACCTTGAGCATATTAAAACTTTGAAAATGATTATAACCATAATTCTAGGATTTTTCCTTACTGCAAAAAACTTCTTAAACCTAGCAAAGTGATTTACTATAATCGAACCCTGCTACCTGATTTCTTTAATCGACTATTTCTAACGTCTAATAACCTCCACAAGGTCATACATGAACGTAAAATTTCCCGCTCTTTAATTTCCGGCGTCAAAACTATGCACTTCTATTTATGATTTTCAAGTTGACCTTGAAATGACCTTCAGGTCCAAGGCCAAAGCGATGTCACCATTAGATAGCCAGGTAAAATCCTAAATCTTTTGTATCAACTTATTTCTCCGAAAACCCACTCCCTATCGAGTTATTCACCTGTTCATAATATCTCACAACTATATCCCATAATAATCGAAATACACGTATTTTCAATTAATTTTAACTAGAATCACAAGGTCAAATATTTACCTTTATTTTAAAGGAATGATGACTTAAAGGATTAGATGGGATTAAATTATCGATTAGTATGGGGCAGTATACCAAGGGCGATTTCCTAAATCTAATTGGACATTAAGAAGGGCAAAAAAAACCTATCGGTGTCCTTAACGACCAATTAAATTTGGTTAATTCTGCTTTGTGTAGTGTCCTATTATATCAATACTTTAATCATCGACTCTGATCTAGTTGCCGCTGAATATTATTGCACGTTACTTACAATTTGCTGTCGGGACATTTGCAAACCTTAACAATAACTACGTAAGTAGATTTACATATAAATTTTATGATATTATTCAATGCAAAATTTTCAGCACTTTCATTCTTCATGACCAAATAGAACAAATCATCCTATAAATCAATTATAAATTATAATAAAAAAACGTTCTTAAGTTAAACAGTAAAATATCGAGATATTTAACAGTGTATCCCACTTAAGATCTATCCACGCTTCTCATAAGAAGCATTGAATAACCAACTAGTTCTTTTTCATGCGAAAAATTAAATATACTATTAGCAATTTTTTTGGAAATAATTGGCATCGGATTCTTACTCAGATCCGTCGTAAGCTAGCCGCACCATTTTTTTTGGATTTTAATTTTTTCATTAACCTTCAAGATGACGTTGAACATTAAACCATGGTATTTTAAAACAATTTTTAAAGTGTAAATGTAATTAAACGCGACACACTTGTTTTTGTTAACAACGTGAGTATTAGTATTTGGAAATTACACTGTTCTGCATGAAAACGTCCTGCCAAACTAATGTGTTATTTCGATCATTTTACCTATGTAACCCTTACACTAACTTGTAAATTGTCGTATCACGTAGCAAAATCTAGAGAACATCAACAACATGTTTTTACCTTTCCCAGTGGCGGTGCTGATATTTCAGTTAACCATATCTTGAAAAACGACGCATAGGACCCACTTCACTTTTTACGTGATGACTATACACCTCTTACAGAAAAGGTTTATAGTGAAAAAATCGTCAGCAAAGTTTGCGAAAATTTTCAAAAACACTGGAGCACTCCTGGGTTCTCAGTAACGCCTCTGTGGGATGTTGCAGTATATTTTTTGCATATTATTCAATGCAAAATTTTCAGCACTTTCATTCTTCATGACCAAATAGAACAAATCATCCTATAAATCAATTATAAATTATAATAAAACGTTATTAGGTTAAACAGTAAAATATCGAGATATTTAACAGTGTATCCCACTTAAGATCTATCCAGCTTCTCATAAAAGCATTGAATAGCTAACTAGTTCTTTTCATGCGAAAAATTAAATATATACTATTAGCAATTTTTTTTGGAAATAATTGGCATCGGATTCTTACTCAGTCCGTCGTAAGCTAGGCTACACCATTTTTTATTGGATTTAATTTTTTCAATTAACCTTCAAGATGACGTTGAACATTAAACCATGGTATTTTAAAACAATTTTAAATTGTAAATGTCATTAAACGCGACACACTTGTTTTTTGTTAACAACGTGAGTATTAGTATTTGGAAATTACACTGTTTCTGCATGAAAACGTCCCTGCCAAACTATTGTGTTATTTCGATCATTACTACCTATGTAACCCTTACACTAACTTGTAAATTGTCGTATCACGTAGCAAAATCTAGAGAACATCAACAACATGTTTTGACCTTTCCCGGTGGCGGTGCGTGATATTTCAGTTAACCATATCTTGAAAACGACGCATGGGACCACTTCACTTTTTACGTGATGACTATACACCTCTTACAGAAAGGATTTATAGTGAAAAAATCGTCAACAAAGTTTGCGAAAAATTTTCAAAAACACTGGAGCACTCCTGGGTTCTCAGTAACGCTCTGTGGGATATTTGCAGTATATTTTTTCATAATCTAAAAACAAATATAGGGAGACGTTTTTCGATTTGTTGCAATTTTTTTTCAAAAAGTTATGGTCATTTGGTATTTTAATTTTATAGGAAGATTTTGTTTCCCAAAATTAAAATGGCCATAACTTTTTACAAAAATAGTTTGTAACAATTGAAAAAGGTCTCCCTATTGTTGTTTTTAGATAAAGAAAAATATACTGCAATATTCCAAATAGCATAACAGGGATGCTCATTTTTTGAAAAATTTTTTCGCAAACTTTGCTGATTTAGTTTTTCTACTATATCCTTTCTGTAAGAGGTGTATAGTCATCACCTAAGTAAGTGGGTCTCATGCGTCGTTTTTCAAGATATGGCTAACTAAATTTCACGCACCGCCACAAACCTTTTATAACCTCGCGAGTGGCGACTGTTTATTGACTCTTAGAACATGTCTGAAGGCAGTTTTAGTTTTGATGAAACGAACAACCATCTGTTCGTGGGTTATGCTGTAAATATGAAAGAAACGTACAGAAAATACGTAGGTACATATGTATATTACTTCAAAGCATAAAACACGCAGATTATAAATGGGATATCTGTGCCGATTTGAAGGTCGTGTACTACTTACAGGACTACAGAGTGGCTACACCAAATATTATTGTTTTTATGCGAATGAGATAGCGAGCTATATACCAACATTACGTCGTTAAAGAATGGCCGTTACTTGAAAACATTCTGCCCGATCTGAAATGCGTCCTTAATGAACCCTTAGTATAGCAGCAGAAAATGTATTTGCCTCCTCTGTACATAAAACTAGGGCTTATAAAATATTTTGTTAATGTCTTAGGTACAAAAGAAAATGCTTTTCATTATTGAGACGGAAATTTGGGCGTATAAGCGAGGCAAAACTAAAAGAAAGAATGTTCGTTGTCAAATACGAGAACTTTTAAGATGAAAATGTTGAAACTACACTTTTCGAGAAAAGAAAATAGGGCATGAAGCTGCCTTCAAAAATGTATGTAGCAACTTCCTAGGTAACAAGAAATCCGAACAACTACAAAGATCTAGTTGAAGAACGTATTCAATCTTACAAGACGTTAAGTTGCAATATGTCATAAGCTGCAATTTGCACCTGACAATTTAGGTGGAGTTTCAGACGAACACGGCGGAAAAGTGGAGAAATGGAGAAGCGGTATAGTGGAAAACGGACCCCAAACAGATTAGCGACCTAATTTTGGGTCATCAAACGTGAAACCGATCCCGGCGAATAGGTACCTACACGAAAAAGGCAAAAAAACGAATTATTGATTTGTATTATACTTTTCGATACAAATGAAGTATTATATATTTTGTAAAAAAAGTGATTTCGTTTTTTTCAAATGTTCGAAAATTCACTAGATTGCTTATGGTTTGGGTTTCTCATATTTTGTATTCTTCTTCACTTCTCTAAAAACTTATGGGTGACAGGTAAAAACCGAGCTCGTATATCCGACCAGTATAGTAGACACAAAAAACCAAAAAAAAATTATCAGTAAACGCAAAAAATTTCAAAAAGCAAGAACAGCAACCCAACATTTTTGACGATTCTCTGGTTTATTTGACGATTTATTTTTAGGATAAGGACAGTGGTAACGACTAAAATTGCATTTCTCTTGATACGGTTAAAGAAAACAAAATGCTTTCACAAATTAAAGAAAAAGCTTATTTATTTAATTAATTTACTAATTAGTTAATTAATTAAATCGTATTGATACCACCGCGCGGTGCGTGATATTTCAGTTAGCCATATCAGTAACGCTCTGTGAGTTATTTGCAGTATATTTTTTCTCTATAATCTAAAAACAAATATAAGGAGACGTTTTCGATGTGTTGCAAAATATTTTTTTTTTTTTCAAAAAGTTATAGCCATTTTGATTTTAATTTTATAGGAACTTTTTTGTTTCCCAAAATTAAAATGGCCATATTTTTGAGCAAAAATAGTTGTAACAATCGAAAACGTCTCCTTCTATATTTGTTCTACATTATGAAAAATATACGCAAATAAATTCGGCGTTACTAAGAAACAGGGAGTGCTCAGTGTTTTTGAAATTTTCTCAAACTTTGCTGACGGTTTTTCACTATTAAACCTTTCTGTAAAGTGTATAGTCATCACCTAAAAAGTGAAAGTGGGTCCCATGCGTCGTTTTCCAGATATGGCTAACTGAAATATCACGCACCGCCACTGCCTACCAGTAATCTTAAGTAGTTATACTGTGAAGTTTCTACTTCACTCCATGCAAAAACGATGAATTCGCCATATAAAATGTCTCCTGCATCACGAAATATTTAGGGGATGTTAGGGTTACGATCACGGTTATTGTAGAGGGTTGATGGGGATGACAATGCAAGATGGGGATGGTTGTGACGTAATCAAGATGGGGGCGGCGGATGGGGTTCTGGCGGGGGTCGGGTGTAGGGGGTATTAGATAATGGATGAATAATCAGGTGATTATTAATAGATCTAGGTAATCATTTCTAGCTGTCGGCGATCGGTTCACCGCAAGTATCGACTTGTCATTGGATCCCCGAAAACCGGCTGATATTTTACCGGAAGTAACAAGACGGCATCCTCGATATGGGAATTACGCAAGTCACCGATGCCGGCTACCGCATGGTTCTCTAGCTGATAAAATTCTCGGTACCTCATTAATTAAGTTCTAAGAAAAACCGTACGGTATTTTTATCGGAAATGCATCCGGAAATCACACGATAAAGACGGCGCCGGAAGCAACATGATAACAGACACATCCTCATTATGGGAATTGCACAAGTCGCCGATGTCTGCTACAGCACGGATCTCTAGCTGATAAAAAAAAATCTCGGTACATCATTATGGGGAATGGAATTTTCTCACAGACTCAGGTTAAGTCTTGTCTATCAGTTTTATTACTGCATCCTATTGAATGATTTTGTACATGTAATTAATATGGTTATCTGAAAGCCCGCTCGCACGAGAGGTTTATATAAACAAATTCGATAACGTGAAATTACCATTAACGTGGGTATGACCAAACAGCCCAAGTATATCGATTTAGCATAGATTCTTAGGGAAACACACACAAATTGATGGATTTCAAGCATCATTATGGGGGAATGGGAATAATTTTCTCACAGACTACAGGTTAAGTCTTGAGGCTTAAGGAGCCTTTTTAATCATCAAGAGGGGATTCTCATCGATTGATGAAAGGAAGTAGTCTTCATCACAGGGGTATCTGATAATGGATAAAAATAAGTGATTATTAATTTCTAGACGTCAGCGATCGGTTCACATGTAAGGCATCTCTCCGGGGGGCCTGAAAACCGTCAGCAGATTTTATTGAGAATACGCTAGAGATGGCGTTCTGGCAGAGGATCGGATCAGACAATGGATAAAAATCAGGTGATCGCTTGTACCTAGGTAATATCTCTCCCCATTAAGTTCTAAGAAAAACAAGTATTTTTATGGGGAATGGGGATATCTGAGAATATTTCTCACAGCTTGTCTATCAGTTTTATTACTGCATCCTATTGAAAGATTTTGTACATGTAATTAATACGGATATCAATATACAGCTCACACGAGAGGTATATAAACAAATTCGATATCTCTAAAACGGAAGGCAGATACAGGGGTTTAAACATCACACTACAAGCCTGGAACCGTGAGGTATTATCATTAGATATTAAATATTCATACATATTTGGATGTGAACTACACATAACATCAAAAAAAAAAAGGTTGATAGGTATAAATTATTAAGTAGTAAATTGGTGGATGTATTGTATTCATTCATTGTGGCATATTATTTTAAATGTAAACAAATCTCGACCCCCAAGCTTGTAAAATAATATTTTATAGTGTTATCTTTAAAGGTGTCATATATATATATATATATATATATATATATATATATATATATATATATATATATATATATATATCACTGTAAAAACATCAACGCTCGACATCTACATAGGTAACCTTACGTATATTGGAAGGCCGTAATATAAACATTATGAATTTATCTTGTAAACAATAAGATAAACATTCAATTGAGACAAGAAGTCGATAAAATTTCCAGCATGCAGATACATGTTTACCAATACAGAGAAAAATGTCTATACCAATCTCGTCCTCTTATTGAAATATTACCCCAATCCCACCACAGTGCTTTCTAAATAAAACAGAAAAAATACTTAGACAATAGCTATAACAGTAATCGTATTCGAAATTTGAATCCGAAATATGGATTTAGACTTTTTACGTGAGATTTTCACATTTTTATACATGATTCATTTTTCTTATCCTGATACTGACTTTATCGTAATCGAGATTTTCGAAAGCACATTACTAGGAAATTACAGGTGTTATGCACCTATAGCATATATTGCACATGTAATACACTTTAGCCAGTTATATGGGTATAGTACCCCACCGTTAGCTATAGAATATCTACACTGATAAGGTACTTACATAATGAAAGACATATTAAAAAATGTGTGGTACAATACATTTCATACAGACTTTAGACTTAAGAAATCTATACATACAGTTAGGTATGTACGAGTGGAATATTTCATAATTCGAATAAAATGAAGTCAGTACAGAAAATATACTACACCATATGAATTAAAAAGGTCTTGTCTATCAGTTTCTGTCTATTTAAAAGATTTTGTATACAGCTCACACAACGAGCGACAGTTGAACTTTTATCTATAAATGGCGTGTCCATAGGAATAAATTATG
>JAPWTK010001660.1:0-10228 GCA_029963805.1 Aromia moschata
TGATTAATTTTGACCTCCAAAACCGAATACAGCTTACGAAAACTATTGAAACACAAATCCGCTAAAGGCTATTGGTGGGAAGTGATTGTTGAAATCGAGCCGCACCGATAAAAAACCCTCGGGTATATCTAGAAAAGCGAAGATATTTCTAGACGAAAACATCATCGGCACCGCCATGTAATTCGTTGACATGTTTAAAAAATTATTCGTAATTGTAGCAACAGACGGTTCCGTGTATTTTTATAGATTATCTCTGCATAAATTATTATTAATTGGCTTTACAGTTGAAGTAGCTTGGAGTGTTGGAACAATAAAGGCGATTAAAAGTGTACACCGCAATCCTCATTAAAAATATTTTCAATTGGCGTTGCTCACTTCCTTTCAGGATTTACGATCAGCCAGTTATCGCTGCGGTAGTGAAAAAAATTGATTAGGAATATGGCCAGATAACGTGTTTCCATTCAATAATTTCACCTTAAAAGGAAATAACATATTTAGAGAGCGTGCGGTCTTCGCTAAATGAATATTTTTCAATACAAATATCACGGGGTGTCTCAAGTACTTTGTCGTTGTAAGTCGTACGTTTTACAATACACGCTTAGTGACTTTTAATATATATATTTTTCATTAACTTAGGCAATGTGTAAAAGGACTGGAACCGTCATTAATATGTGCATCATTTAAGTAACATTAAATATTTACAAACATTTAGCAATAATAAAATATTTTTTTAAGTCTATTGTACACATTGCACATATTGAAATATATTTTGAACAATAAGAAACCCAAAGTGGACTTCTGTGGGACATTAGGTTGAACTGTTGTGGGAGGTAGATACTCCATTTTAGTTTTTATTCTTGCGTATAATTTATTAAGTATTATTTGAAAAAAATCACAGAATTTTGTACCTACTTATCACATATTGAGCGTACCTACGTATGCATGTATTTTTAAGATACTTGTTCATCTAACAATCTACTTAATAAATAGAGATTTAATATCTTAATTTTTAACACGTTTTATTAATAAACAGTTAAATGATTAAATGATACAATTGCCCACTACATGTACTATTGCGCTATCGTCAGTAAGAATTTTAAAACTTCAAAGCTTAAAATCATCAGAGAAAAGCCCATGAACATTGTAGATAATGCGTGAATGTAAATAATCGAATTATTTTGTTCAAGATTACATAGGAAAAATGCGACTTTCAAAGAAACACACGAATAAACTATAACTAATAATAGTTCATCGTTTCCAAAAACTTTCGGGATGCGTGTTTGGCAAGTTTATTTTGGCGGATTTGTTTCGCCACTTGGGTGTGATATTAGAGGTAGGCTACAGTGAGCACAATATGTGTCGACAAATATTTTTCTTGCCCTTTATTACCCCATACACGCACGTATTTGGTATTTGCATGGTTGTAAACAAGAAAAACAGCGGTAAATACGGTAATCCTGCATTTTACGGCTCCACTTTTAATATTGATACCGTTTTAGTCCCAAAATAGAGGTGCAAGTGTAAATACGGCCCAATTGGTCGTTGTTGGTAAAAATCCAATCGATTAGTTAAGCAATTATTATCTGCTGCATGATGGCATAACTTTATTACATTATCGCAGAATTTCTTAAAACTAAAAGAAAGAGACATAAACAACAACTGATAATGGTCCTGCAAATATTATTATACTTCAATAAGTAACGATGATTATCTTGTTAGACATCTAAAACGTCTAAAAGATATTGTAAATCGTTTGTATTATCATTTAATAAACATACCGATTTCCACCCAACTGCATAAACAAAAATGCATTATTGCTATTTACAGAATTGTAATTGCATAACTGTTCAAAAACGTTTATTTAAATATTATCGAACCCTCTACTATCGGGCTTATATATATCAGAATCAGGCGCTTTCTGATTCTGGAGTTTTCCCCTATATAAATATATATATATACCCCTAATATAGATCCCTGTGTAACTTTTTATAAAACACAAACATTGATTTATCAACCGCATATTATCTACTACTAAAAAGTGATGTATTACCTCACTGAACGTTATTCATATTACCTATTGATTCACCAAACTATCGGGTGGTTTCAATAACACCGCTTTCTCATACCTAATCAATCAAACTCAATATGCAATAATTTTTTTACGTCTTTGAGTTTATGGGTTGTTTTAACAGGAGTTGTATTAATAGCGATGATATGTACCTAACTGAGCAAGAAATAGTTCATTTTCTAATTGTATATTTGAGGTCACAAAGCTATAGAATTCGTACAGAGATTCTAACTTCCTCAGAGTTTGTAGTATTTGTCTTTGAATGTCTTCTATAACCTCTGTGCCAATTCAGCCGGTTAGTATTGTTTGTGATGATTGGAATATCACCAGTAGAAGTACCTGTAATATGCAGTTTTATGTTAAATACAAAATGCAATGAAAATTTCAATTTGAGATTTTTTCATGTATTAAATTGTTAATAATATTTTCCTACTACATTTTTCTTGAAAAATTCGCTATAATTTTGTGAAATTGCTAAATAGTGTAATAAATTAGAGAATAATAAATTCAGAAATTTTAAAATAAATTTACAACGAGTTAAATTATGTACAAATGCCTTTTTAATTTTCCACAAGCGCCCAACAATTATGATAAATAAAACAAGACGTAAACCGAAAAACAGAACACAGTTTTGTTTTGGAAGGTCGTAGACAACATTTTTAAACGCATTTTTCAAAATTTCGAGTTAATCACAAAAAGGAAACAAAGAATTTTATTAAAGGCATGAAACTTACCTGTTTTCTTGCCTTCACCACCAGAACCACCACCGACCAGAAAAGGACCACTGCAAGCAGTCCGCTTTTGACACCAGCTGATCGCATTATCAACAAAAATACAGCACCAGGCGTGGCTAAAATTTTTTGCTGCGATTCATATATAGGCTGATAAGCGATCAACTAAAACGAAGCGATGCAGGGGCGCGCTTCTTATAAGTACCTACTCAAGATCATGGCTAACTTTGAAAATATAAATCACAAGATGGCGATTTTTTCCAATAGTCGGATTTTTTCCCTTCGGTTCGTTAAGTTGGCACATCTGGAGCTTCGGGCATTTCAAAAAACATATGCCGATTATCTTCGGTTGCATACGATAAGATTTGATGATTTTGACTGGATTAACTGATTTATCGCCTCCGGATTTTTTTAAATACTGGCCTGCTATCTCTGACAAGCGGATTGACAGATTTGATTCAGAAAATAACATCAAGACATCCAAAAAAAACGTCATCAATTTCGGGCTATGAACGAGATGGAAATAGCGGTCATGTCGAAGCTTTTCGTTATGTCAAACTTTTGACAAGTGACTGTCACAATTTGTAAAATAAACAATGGTTGTCATATGATGTGACAGTCTTGACAAGTAAATAAGGTTATAAATTCGATTAAGAATAGAAATACGTCTTTTTTTTCGGCCAACTTTGATGACGTTTTTTTTGGATGTCTCCATATTTTTCAACAAATATGATTACATATGTGGGTATTGATTTCATTTTTGGCGTCTAAGCCGTACCAAGGTATAATGACATTTTAGTTGTGTCACAGTGGCAAAGTTCTGACTCATTTCTTACTAATAAGTAGTGTGTATTAAAAGGGTTCTACATATTAACTACACATTTAAATAAAATTAATTTTGTTTGTAGTAATTTAACACTTTATTTGTATTAAAAGTGTTTTATTTAGTTACAAATTTGATATCACTTTATCCCTCGTCTTAAATAAGATGCGCTTATCTACTTTACAATTAATAACAAGTAACTGTGGTCCTGCTCCGCCTTGGACTATAGACGTCAATCGTTGGTTGAGCTTCATTTTAAGTATATAATAGGATTAGAACAAATAGTGCTTTGTGTAAGTATGAAATGATTTTGGTACTTATTTAGTCGATGATCTCAGTAAATACGTCCTCAAAGTCAATCATGTTGCATTCAGCATCCGTGTTCTTGCCATGACGACGCCTGAGTTCACAATTTTGTGATTACGTCACAGAAGAACGCGACGTCCTTCCATTCGATTCGATTAAGATTACGTGGGGTAGGGATATTCCCAAGTACACTTAAGCGATGTTTATTGTGCCCCATATTCAGGTCATTCCATGGTCCTGATTCACTTAAGAAACTAAGGACAGTTTCTAATGGAGCGTCTGCCACTTCTTTTGGTTCTTTGTTATAGCCCAGAGTTCGAATACCTGGCAGCTGCCAGCGCTGGGCATTCGCATAATATGTGGAGGATGTTTCTTCCTCTCCGCACCTTCCGCAATCGGGATCATTTTTCACCCCGATTGTCGTAAGATGTCGCATGAGTGGACAGTGTCCCGTAAACAGTCCCTACTATCCGTCCTCAGCTGGTTTCTACCCAGTTTTGTGAAGTTTTAGATTTGTTCCCAGGATGGTTCGCCATTGAACATCCGCGAGTGTCTCAACCCTGGGACTTTCGCCCAGTGCGATATATGTTTTTCTCTTAATAGGTCTTCCATGGCCCTCCTGGCTGTCCGGTGGCCAGACCGCAGGTGGGTTCCGGCCCTATCGTGGCATTTCCACCCCTTTCTTTGCAAGAAAGTCCGCTCTTTCGTTCCCTTCGTGGCCTTGGTGCCCCTCTCATCTACTTGAGAGTGATACTGTTGTGTTCCGCTAGTTTCTTTAGCTGAATCCATACAGTCTTTAACTACCTGGGAATGTATTTCTACAGCTCCCAGGGCTTGGAGTCGCTGCTTGGCTGTCAGAGATGATCTGGATCCTCTTATTTGTATAAGACCTCCTAGTCATCTCCTGCGCGCAAGCGGATATTGCAGTTATTTCTGCCTGAAATAGGTTGCAAAGTTCTTCAGGTTTATGCTAATTTCGCAATCTGGGTCTCTATTTGTTGCCCCCGCTCCAGTAATTTGTTTCTGTTTTGGATCCATCTGTATACCAGATGGTTCCTTTCTGCTGGACTGGTATGTGACTGTCTTCCCTCCCTCCTTCGATACGATCACCCGATAAGGTTTGTGGAAGATTATGTCACGACCAATTCTGTCCGACCGCATGTTTAATATACGGTTTTGCTTTAATTCTTCGAATATCTCTGTATGGAGTCCCCGTTTGTAGTGGTTACTCCATATCCGGAAATTTCTAGCCTGTAAGCTGCCATCAGAGCCTCCGCCTTCAACACCATGTGTAGAGGCGGAAGACATAGCATTGCTTCCATGGCTGCAGTGGGCGTTGTTTGCATGGCCCCTGTCCTTCCATTCACAGGTCAACATGATTTTGGTAACATTGATGACAATGCTCTTTTGCCATTCATTTAGGTAGTTATTAAATCACCTTTTCGCAGAAAAAACCTAGCACCTCCCATTTTCAACTACCTGCTTCTCTTTTATATTACGGGGTAATCCTATTACCCTAAATACAGCCTAAAAGCAGTCTTGCTTCATAATGGAAACAAGGAACCATCTCTTCCGTTAGCCCATTCAATTACAATGAAAGAAACCTATGACAACTTAGGAACCATACTAAATCGCGTTAAATATGAACAGTATCAGTGGGAAATTTGTGGAGATTTAAAAGTGATAGGTATATTGCTAGGATTGCAAGGTGGTTTTACAAAGTATTACTGTTTTTTGTGTCTATGGGATAGTAGGGCAACAAAAGAACATTACAGTAAGAAAGATGGCCTTGTAGAACTTCTTTTGAACCTGGTACCTCAAACATAAAATATGCCCCCCTTGTTAATCCACAAAAGGTGCTTCTTCCCCCTCTACATATTAAGCTTGGATTAATGAAAACTTTGTAAAAGCCATGGACAAAGAAAGTGCTGGTTTCAAGTACCTAAAAGAAATACTTCCACTATTAAGTGATGCAAAACTAAACGAAGGCATATTTATTGGACCTCAAATAAGGAAGCTTCTAGATGATTAGTATTTTCAAGAAAAGTTAAATGAAAAGGAATTGTCAGCTTGGAAGTGTTTTGTAAGTGTAGTGAGAGGATTTCTGGGCAACAGGAAAGATGAAAACTATAAAAACCTCATAGATGATCTCTTGAATGCCTATGAAATACTAGGGTGTCGCATGTCTTTTAAAATGCATTTTTTGCACTCACATTTGAAATTTTTTCCGGAGAATTTGGGTGCAGTAAGCGACGAATAAGGAGAAAGGTTCCAACAGGACATCAGGGTAATAGAAACAAGATACCAGGGTCGCTGGGACTCATCAATATTAGGCGACTCCTGCTGGTTTCTAAAAAGAGGTCATGCTACAGAACACAAGAGGAAAAAGTGAAAATTTGTATTGTTGTTGTATGTAATAAATGTACATGTAATAAATTTTTATTCACATGATCCTCTGTAATATCTATACATTTTGCTTAAATTTGACACATTTCACATCTGTTTATATTAAATAAATATTAGATTGTGAGAATACGTTCTCTCATTTTTTCCATCGCCTGCCTCCTGTAACAAAAAACTGTACGTGCTATTCATAATAAGCTTATCATTTTCGGATTTAGGACGACAAAATGCTTCGTATGCACCTATTTTTGTCAACGTTATTTCCAAAAGTTTAAATTTGCCGCCCTGGTCTGTCTGGTGAAACCGTTAAGTTACAAAATCATCATTTAGTTCCAAGCCTTGTATGTATGCACTATTTAAGTATATAAATAATTTTTCTGGTCTACAAAATCCATAATCTTTAGTAAAACTTGCAATAATCGAAACTTACCTGACATTTCGAATTCACACCTTTGTTATTTTATTTAAGTGGCTGCTAAAAAATTGCAATCGTCTTCTGAGAAACGGGCACAGGGAATGCAGCATACTCGTTCGGTGCTGTAAAAACTTTTTGCAGACAATCTTTGGAAGTGTTAAAACTGTAAGTAAGAAAAATCAGATCATTTCTTAAGAAAACGTCAGTTATAAACATTACATGTGACTTAGTTGATTGTTCAACTTAATGATAAAACATTTGCATCAAATCAATCGTCAATCAAAAATAAAATAAGTGCATAAGATCAAATGTGTCAAATATGGTTCTATAATAAGTAGAATATCTCTAGAGACATTAAAGAACAAATCTCAAACATATATGGTTTGTGAAACCTGAAATCGAAAAAGTTTAGTAATCTTGCCTGCTATTTTGTGATGTGTAAAGACTCATTCTAATTTCATTGACTGTTTTAAATAAATAGAAAAAGCATTCAAAATAATGATGAAGCCGATTCAAGTATAAGTTTAATTTAAAACGTTGTTACAGAAGTGAGGCTTACAAAAAAAAGACATTAGATAATAGAGCTACAAAAAATACGAATATCCTAGTGCTCTGAAAATTTTAATTAGTGTTACACAATTTACTGTCCTTACCTTTATTCACTTCATAAATAACGTATTCAAATGGTCGTCATATTTTCCAGTTAATACAATTTGAGCATGTGTCATGCAGAATAAAACAAGATGTATATGTTTTTTTAAATATTTTATGTGAAATTTCACTTTATTTGAAGGACAGAAGCAATATACAGATACAATTTAAATTAATGAAGTATCAATATATTAACTATATTACTATATACGACAGCTCTACTTCGAAGGTTTTTTCATAAATTGATATTACGAGTACCTACTTTGTACAATAAACAAAATATGAACTCTCAGATCTTATACTTTATCCAACAAAATATTGAACAAGTTCACCAATATAATGTATGTATTTAATAAGCAAACTTAAACTTCAGTAGATTTTCAATAACATTTTTTGTAACATGTCATCTTTTTCAGATTTAGCTAATTTCTGTTTCAATTTGTTTGCGATAACACGCATATCAGTTTTATATATTGTCAATTTAAAACGTATATTGCACACAATACAATAATCATAAATTACTTGTTCAGTCTTATACCTAACCTAATCTAACTAACTCTTCATGAATTACCTGTAGAAATATGCATTGTGCCAAACTTTGCCTAAGTAAAATGTACTTAAAGTCGTTATCATTACAAGCCCATTTCACACGTTAAAATCACAAATTATTCGCGTACCATATTCAGAAAATATTATCCATCTTGGTTTATATCTTTACAATTCAATTCATAAAGCTTGTTGAGGTATGATAAAGATCTTGTGGTCTAAAATTTACGCGAGATTAAAGGTAAATGATATTTTCCGATCATATTGTTTCTCTGCCGGTCTTAACATAGTCAGCATGAGAGAACAAGTTAGATCGAAAATCGAACCATTGTAGTGGGATCACCAAAGCCGAGATTCACACTAACGAACACGGTCAGGTTAAATCAATGTCAGCAGTAATTGATTGTTCTTAGTTGCTTCAAGAAAAACCTTTCTTCGCTGGTTCTACAGTGCGTACACGAAAGACCAATAAAATAAGTTGAATATCAAAGAAGGCGACAGGAAAGAGCTATTCTGGACTTCTTGTCTATCCAGTTGGCGACTTCGTGAGGGGGTCATGGTCGTCCAGACAGGAGGTGAACGCGGTCTCGACGCATTGTCTGGGATGGGTATAGTTGTGACGCTGTCCCCGCTGCCTACTAGATCGTCTTGGCTCTGAGTCGTTATAGTTGGAACATTTAGGGAACTCGAAACTCTGAAAAAATGTCTTTATCAGCATAGAAGGGAACCAAACAACCAAAAACAACACGTAATCATGTCAGTTAATAGATGAAGTTCAAAGAAATAAGGACAAACTCACATGGACAGTTAGATAGTTCATATACGTGTTCTTGTCGTTCCTTTTTCTTCATCTAGACTCGAACATGACCTTGTTTATATAAACTATAAATGGACTCCGCCTTCCTCAGTTGTTTCCGTACTAGACTCAGTGCTCAGAGCCCCCTTCAGTATGTGCTTGCTGCTCTTGTTTCTTCAGTTTCCCACTTTTTCTGAAGGATTGAGGTAAAATATTTTTAGTTTCATACAATCTCCAAAAATATGGCCAAAGATAGATAATTATGGGCTTCAAAGACGTGCTTTCTTCTCAAATGACGTTTACAAAAGTAAACTCAGCCGGAGAGCAGAATATGAACGTAGCACAAGCCAAGAACCATATTTCGCTAGCCTTAATGTAGGAAACTTTGGGCAGATTTTCGTCAGACCGCCATTTAATGTAATAAATGAGAGCATCGTTGAAGAACCTGAAACAGAATGAAGAAGATGGTAATGATAATGATCCTATGGTGGTGCAATGATCTCACCTACTATCAGCCTAGGTGCAGAAGCATCCGCTTGTAGCCAAAACGTTACCCAGGAGGTTATTACTAGCAATATAGAAGGCAAAAAGTAGTCCATGATGTAGTATCCTACTTCTATATTTGTAGTTTAAAGTTGAACACGACTGCACTACAATTTCCAACTGAAAAGAACAAATTTACATTTCTGTTAACAATGGACACTCACATTTCACAGAAGAAACTAGTTAGTAAAAGTTTAGTAAAACGTACATATATAGTTCAAGTAATTGTCACACTTTGACATGTCGAGAAATACTTCTAAATATTTATTTTTTGCTTTCAACTAATTAAAAAACCAATTGATATAAATATCAGATAAAATCGGAGTTATAATTTGACCCTCGCTTGAGAGACCTAATCATTCGCCATGGTGTCATCAGCAGGGAAAAGTACTCGAGAAATAATTAGTCCACATCAGAATTACCAAAGAGCGATAATTATCGCAAACAACAATCACCAACCGAAAAGCATTTATCCTCGAAATATTGATGCAGATCCTGAGAGCCTCGACGTAGAAGCCCTGGCTAAAAAGATCAAATTCATGAGTCACAAACAAAGGAGTAATTTACCTGAAGAATCTTCAAACGACGCTGAAGAGAAGGAAGGGGGAAGAAGAACTAGTGCAATTTACAATAATTTGTTTCGTGTTCGTCGCTCTTGCTACCATATTGTATTTTTATTGGTAATGGTGATGTCTAGAAATAACTTTAGAAACTTTGTAGATGATTGCTACTACAATTTGATTAGTTTCAATAGAAATTTACATTTTGTTGTAGCCATATATTAATGAAAAAATAATTAAAAACCAGTGTTCAGTAAAATGTCAACATGTTTTCTTAATCTTTTGATTCCAACCTTCCACTAGACATTTTTCTTTCGGTAGCCACAGATCCCAAAAATCTAGTTTCGTTATACAAAGAACAAGACAATGGGAGATTTCCTATAATA
>JAPWTK010001661.1:0-10153 GCA_029963805.1 Aromia moschata
ATAATAATAAAAATCAATATTTGTACAATAAATACATTTGATCTTGTAGAACATTTAATTCACCATAATAATTCAGCATATTGATATTGTCGCAGTAATCATCCCATATAATGTTATTGGAATAATATTATTTTACATATACAGGGTGAGGTTTGGTATAGGAAATCTCGAAAACTAACGGAGTTAGAGAAATGGTTAAATAGGAGAAGATTTGCAGTTTAAAAGATTTAAGCATTGTTTGGTTTAAAAATGTCGTAAATGGTCTGGTTTTGAAAAATCAATTATATATCTTTTTTGAAAATTGTGTTGATATATAAATAAGGAAGAAAAAATGGTATTATCTCGAGAACCGTTTGATTTATATAAAAAGTAATTTGCGTTTTGGGGGTTTGAAATCAAGCAGGGCAAATCATAAGAGTAACTTTTCTGAGAAATCGAAAACACAAAATTTTTTCCTCTTTTAAACCCGATCCGGGGACATACTGTATATTTTTTATGAGCCCATAGCCAACTATGATCACTATTTAAAAAAATATACAAATTTATGTCATAATCCAATAGGATACACAGATAAAAATATCTGTGTATCTTATTATGCAGAACTCAAGCAATTTATCTACAACTTTTCTTTCACATATTTTCAGTTAAATAAAAATAATAGGTCAATAAAATAATAATAGAACATCTGCATTTAACATAGAAATCATGTAGAATTACATACGTATGTGGATAGCTATGATTTCTTTTTACAGAACCAACAGAGCTTTAAATTTGCCTCATAAATCTATAAATCTTTTCCTATTTAACCATCTTTACAACTCCCTAGTTTTCGAGATTCCTGTACTAAACAATAAAAAACTCTGTATAATAAGAGTAAAGAAAATAGGAGAGCTCTATTTAATATCCTGCATCCCCTCTTCTAATTGTTCCTCTTTTGATCTGAGTTTTAAGTTTGACCTTGTTTATTCCTCGTTGGCATTGTCTGACGATGTCAACATGATTGGCGAAATGCTTTGAGTGCGGAAAAAGTGTTAAAGTATGAGTTTGTTTCTATGCCGAATATGTTTTAAAAAATATTTGAAATAAGTTCACATAAATTATTATTTTTTATCTGATATATATGTTATTATTACATAATTGTAATAATTGTAATTTAATGCAAATGTCGTTGTACGACATAATAATTAATATGTCAGGGATGGCAGGGATGTATGTTTAATGATAAATGGAGATTATTTTATTACAAACTGTGCTATCACGTGTCAACCAGGAGAAAGTGGTGAATTCTATCAGAAGTAGATTGCTACACTGAAAAATTGAGATCATTTTACTTAGCTTTCCTGGGTTCCTTGTGGCTAAGGAATCTTTTCAACGTTTCAGAAGACTGCGATGTACAGGGTGTTCCACAGTGACGGGCCTTTCAACTTTTAGGGAAAACACAGATACTGTGGGGCTTAAAAATTAGGTATATAGGGGCTTTTTATGCCATGCTAATTTTTTTACAAATTAATTTACAAAGCAATTTACACTTAAAATTTTTTTTAGATATTTCAATAAAAAAAAAATAATAACAAATGTAAGGCAGTGGTAAAATTCTGGTTAATTTTTTTATTACATAGAGCATGAAAGGTTGAGATTACTGCCAAGTAATGTAGATATACTACAAAATGTACAGGATGCGCAAAATAGAGGGTTAAACTTGAACAATTTTGTCCCTTTATTAAGTGATTTTGTTTTGACACATTTTGTGATTTCCTCCGCTTCCTTTTTATCCTCTTTCTAGATATACTGACATGTCCCATACCTAAAATGTACCTATAGTTTTTGTGTTATTCCACATTAATTCAAAATTGAACAATTTTCACAACTTAACATCGAAACACATTTTGCAGTCAACACGTTTCGCCAAACCATGTTGGCATCAGGAGATGATTAAAACAGGTTTATTCATCCGTTGATGATGATTATATTGGTTACAACATGGTTACTGATGAAAGTATTCAAGAATTATTATACATTGAAGAGCTAACATATCAATAACAACAACAAGACGATTCAGCAGACAGATATCTTAATTGTGTCCCTTTAGTGTAATTCTTCTGGATTATGTTGATGTGAAAATAATTGAATACCTATGTACATATTATACAAGCCTAGTAACCTCTAGCTTAACGTTTTTCAATTTAACTATCCTCATTTTATTTTAAGCTTTTTTATGTGAATTGTCAAACTGTGTCTAAATTTTAAAGCAAAATCAAGTTTTCTGATTTAAAATAAATCTGTAGCGAAATGATCATTGTTATATACTTATTTTGCTATTATGATTTCGTAGAAAGAAGAATTCCTCCTGTTTTTTTGTAAGCCACCCACAACATTTCAGGAAACACGTTCACGCTATGTTTAAGACTGAAAGTGGGCGGTAACCCGAACTCAACTACCTAACATATTTTCTTGGAATTAGTAAATAAATATGGCATATAATATATACTTAACAATATACGTCAAATGTTAACGTATCAATCATTTAATTGAACGCTCTTTTGAACTCACTGAATACTCTGGCGGTCATTTTTTACTTTAATATTACATTTATTATTTTTCAAAATATATATGAATATTTTATATAGGTATTTATATGGGCAACGCGAGTATTATGATTTATCAATCATATCTGGCATATCTTAACCGGCGCATTCACCATTAACTTTATTAATGAATTGTACCACAAAAGATCTCCAATAACAATAAACCAGTAAACAGTAAGTTGGCTGGTAGAGATATTTCAAGTAACTGGTAGCTTTAAGGATTCCAGTGAATCAGGTAGACTTAGAATTGCAACCGGAGGAAAACAGCGTTGGATATCTTGCTCTCAGTGCGCGAGAAGAACCAAATCCGGTCTTCCAGGGTCTTGGCAATTACTTTGACGTTTCTTACTAGTCAGTTAAAATTGTGTTTAAGCGGAAAAATTACGTTCATCAAACTACAATTTGTTCACAAGTTAAGCGAGGATGATTTCGATAGAAGGGCTGAATTTTGTAGATGGCATGATGGAAATATGCAATAACAACAAAAACTGCGCAAGAAATATCTGCGCTGAAATATGAAGCTACATTAAATTCAAACGGTGTTGTTAATCGACGTTATAGCCGTTACTGGTCTAGTCAGAATCCTCATTGGCTCCAAAAGCGTATACCCAAAATCCCCAAAAAGTTAACGTTTAAGCAGGCATTGTTGGATGAGCTATTGTTGGATTTTTCATCATAGATGGAAATTGAAATTCTGAAAAATATTTAGATCTGCTACGAAATCACAGTATTTCATTGTGAAGACTGTTGTTTTCGGGTGAAAATAATGTCATTGTCCAACAACTATGGTTCCAACAGGGTGGAACAAATTGCGGCAAATATCAGGAGTATTTAAATGCACAATTTCCAGGACGTTAGATAGACAGGAGAGGTACAATTGAATGGCCAGCGTGCTCCCCGGATCTGGATCCCTTAGATTTTTTCTGTGGGGATATTTAAAATGTACAGTTTATGTCATGTAATCGAACTTGAAACCTAAACTGAAACATAATTGAAACCTAAAGTTGGAACCCTTGTAATCATTAAAGGTGACAGTGGTGCTCCTTTGCATTGGAAACTTGACAGAATCATAAAGTTGTAACCAGGTAGAGACGGTACCGTGTAGTAAGTCGAGTAGATCAGAGCGTTCTACAATCGACAAATGGGAAATAATTAGTATTTCGGAGGTGTTCTAAAGAAGTTGTCGCTAAATTTGGTGGTAAGAAAATGGGACTTTCGTAAGAAAATACATCCGAACAATTCCAGAAGACTTTTTAGTAAATGTTATTGAAGAGTTTTGGAACAAAACTATTGTTTTATTTCATTTTGAAAAAAATAAATAATTAAGTAAGCAATTACATTGTTTAACAAAAATTAACTTCAAACGTGTTTTTTGCGAACATTTCTTTATGTTATGTCAAATTAAATCAAAAATGAATTATACCATATCAAATTTTTAGTGTACAGTAAAGAGAGGAGGCTGCTCTTCCAAAAACACCTACGGGCTGTCATTAAAAGAAAATAAAGTTGGTCTTCATAATAATCAAACGAGAAAAGACAAACTTATTTCATGTTGACAGAAACATGGCAAATATACTGATGAAAAACTTTATCCACGACATTTTTTCACATACAAAGTTATTAAAAAAATACAAGCATTTTACACGACTGTTTGACCACGCTGTATTTGTGTATACAGTAATATTATTAAAATATATTAATATATATTTATGTTTGATATACATATAGGTACTCTATTTCCATTCTAAATTGAAAATAGGTAGAAAAAAGCAAGGTTGTTAGATATATGTTCTAAAATTACTAAGCTCACTATACAAGTATACTTCATACTTCAGTAAACTGTTAGTTCGTGACGTTCTTAGAAAGCTAGTTTGGAAATATTTAAAAGAAAATACATAGATATAAATTTATTAGTTAGCATTAAAATAAAGCGTTTAAAATTGCTGGAAAAATAATTATAAATTCAAACAACTTTATGTATATTACTATACTTAGGAAAATTTTGAATAGCCGGCAACGGCGGCTCAGGCGGCTGGCCGCACAGAGTAAAACCACTGGCGGTAACACCGGTCAACGAGATTATTAGACTACTTTGCATTTAATACATTGCTAATATTTCTTCGGTCCACTGTGCCATAAAATTTTACGACGTCGTTAAAATGATTTACGACTTTAGGCACTCAACTTGTTTAAGACGCCAGTGACGTGTATTTCAGCTAGGTTTATTAACACAGACAATTTTTTGAGATTGTCTGGTTAAATGAGCATTATTTACAGCAAATTATATTACAATTGTATGCAGGCTAATTTTAATCTCCTATATTGATTTGAATGAAAAAAATTATTTCACAATTTTCGAATTTATAAAAGATATATGCACGCCCATGGAATCATAAAGTTGCACCGCTTTTTTTGTTCCCCAGGCGTATTTATCATTTTCAATTAAAATTAGAAGGGCTATACGTATAATAGGAATTTAATCAAAACAATTTACTGGTTTTTGTTCAACGAACTGCAGTTTTGCTGCTACTGTTAAATTCTTGATACATTGAATCTGCAATAACAATTGTATGAAAGCGAGGTGACAAAATCAAAGGCCGATTAACAAAATTTGTATACTATCGATAATATACCAATGGAATTACCGATAATAATTGCGTACAAACATATAACGAAATTAAAGAATGTAAGTTTTAATGAAACCAAAGTATGCAGTAAACAAAATGAACAATTTTTATCCAATACCAATCTTTGTAGTCATAATCTTGAAGGTCACTTGACTCGAAAATTCCTTTGAAGTCTTAATTAATTCAACTATTTAATTATCCTGAATTACAATTGTAAAACAAACTCTTTTTGAAACAGCCGGTATGTTCGGATGGATTTACTTAAAAATAAAATACACAAATTCTATTTATAGTACGACATTTTCAAATACAAGTTTTTTGCATGTATAGAGTAGGTGTGACTAATTAAGAATGTGATCGCTATATTTCTGTGCGGTTATTAATCACTCTCGTTCTAAGACGAAGAACATCTGGAGTGTGGACAAAAAATGTCCACCCCACGATAATAATTGATGGAGCCGTGACTTCTATGGAAAAAAAACATTAATAATGGCACGAAAGAACACAAATATATAGGTCACGCTGAATTTCAATTTGGTGACCCAAAAAATAGCGTAATCGGTAAATAGTGAACGGTATACAATACATTATAAAACACAGTCCAGTAGGCAGAGACTTTTATGTGTTCTTGAAACATATAGGGCTTCCTATGTATTTTTTGCGTAGAACACAATGCGTTTTTTTCACATTTTCGCTTATATCTCCATTCCTTGGCATATTTAATATAGCATATAAGAAGTTGTAGCCTATTGAATTTCCAAAATTTTAAGCCGAACCCGAAGTCTCCCAGTGCCATTGTTAACTTGTAAATGACTACTGAAGTTGAAAAAGTGCTTTTTTTCACTATTTTTTACCTCGAAAGTAGGGCGACTATGATCATTAAATTTCTTTTAGGGACTGCTGTTCGTAGTAGGAAGTTGCAAAAAAATTCAGCTCGATCCGTTAATCAATTTTAGAGTAATTAACGATCGCATTTTTTTGCAAGCCTTTAATTAACAATTACGCCATTTCTTTGTTTATTGTACGATATTGACCGGGTTAGACTAGGAAAATCATAAATCTCTTCAAGTTTGCGAGACTTGAAGATTTTGAAAAATAGTAATTTGGGCCAGTTTTATAACGTTTTCTATGCGACTACGTTTTTTTGACGCGACATATATATTGTTTTTAGCGTTGCCGCCTCGAATTTCTCGGAATTGTGACTATAATATCTTGAAAGTACGCTTCAAGACGCATATTTAAAAAAAATGGGCGTCAACATGGAAATTCAATAGGCTACAACTTCTTAAATGCATATGCTATATAAAAAATGCCAAGGAACGGAGATATAAGCGAAAATGTGAAAAAATACGTGTTTTTCACAAATTGTTAATTTAAAAAAATTAGCGAACGGTTTTTAGCTGTACGGACCCCGCCCATTGTGTTCTACGCAAAAAAATACATAAGGAACCGTCAAAACTATCCCTATATGTTTCAAGAACACTTTTTGATGATTTTAACTCCCTGCCTACTGGACTAACATGGCAGTATTCATAAATCATTTCAATTACTTGATAATAATAAAGTGCTATTAGCACTTAAACTAATGAAGTGCCCATGAAATGTTCAGCATACATTTGCATTGTTTTAAATTTGTAAAACTCCTAAAGGTTAACAGGTTGTGTTGTTAAATCGTCATTCACCATTAGACACTATAGATCCGGATTTCGATCATACTAGATCTCAGTCTGATATATCTGACGACGAAAATAGTGATGTTTTTTTCTCATTTTTTGTTTGTATCTTATAATGCGTTGATATTTTTTTTTTTGGGCAATAAAATGGATATTATGTTTTATACAGCATGGCAAAAAAGTCGCGCTTAATGCCTGGAACTCTTTTATAACCTTGTATGTGAAAAAAATGTCTTCAATAAAAGTTTTTCATCAGTTAATTTGCCATGTTTCTGTTAACACGAAATAATTTTGTCTTTTCGCGTTTGGTTGTTATGGAAACCAACTTTATTTTTTTTAAATGACAACCTCTAGGATATTTTCTCTTAATATCAGAAAGATCAGCCTTTTCTCTTTACTGCACAATCTTTGCAAAATCTGGCGAACACATTCTTTGTCGATTCCTGTTATTTCAGCAAGCCCGCGGTTGAGGGCCGTCCGGGGCGTGGATCGTCTTCTGTCATTTCACGTCCTTCTTTAAACCATTTAAACCATTCAAAAACTTGTGTGCGGGATAAACATTCATTCCCGTACACTTCTTTTAACGTTGCATAGGCTTCTGTAAAGGTTTTACCCAGGTTAACAAGAAACTTGAGATTAACATGTTGCTCCATCTGAACACTTAACATTTTTTCGACGCGTCACTGATGCGTAGATTAATTCAAACGATTGCTACAGTCAAACTGAGCGACCCACTGACTTGTACGGGGTGGACAAATTTCGATGTTTTTATAGGGTATCTCGGTAACTGTAAGGGCTATGGAAAAATGAACCCACCTTTCCCGACCTCTTTTTTCGAGATAAATTCATTGGTGAAAACCAGAATTTTGCTATATCTTTTCGTTTTCGAGTTGTAAACGAAAATTGATTTTTTTGAGTTTTCGATTGGTGTCGATAACTCGGTTGTTTGTAAAATTAGAAGAAATCTGTTTGCACGTTCTACAGGCACTTTTTTAAGTAGAATAGGATTTCCTTAACAGATTTTTTATATCTTGTGTAGTTTTCGAGTTATGGCATAAACTTCTATTTTTTTTAAATGGAAACCATAGTTGGCTATGATTTAGCTAAAAAGAGGATTTTTTTCTCTTTACAACGATATATAGTTTGTGGGGTCTATGATGAGTGTTTATGCGGAAACAGTTAAAAACATATGTTTTCTAATAAAGGACAGTATAGTAATTTCAATGATTTTGCACAGTAGGCGCCTGTCATTTTGAAAACAGAACAGTTGGATATTGGGATGTAAATACACAGTTACACATTACTGTTTGATTAATTGTTTATGTTTGGTTTTTGCTTGCATTATAGTTTTAAAGTTTCGATTAAAGAAATTGACAAGGCGCGATGGCGTATCAAAATTACGAAAAGTTTAATATGCTAGAGTGTTTTATTCAAAATGGATATAATTTTGAAGCTGCATCGGAAGCATATTTTAATCGCTACCCTGAAAGGAGACAACCTAATATGTCCATCTTTGGTAGACTAAAAGAAAACCTCGTTGAATACGGAGGATTTAATAAACCAAGACCAAAAAATTATCGTATTCAAGATGCTGAGGATGTTGCCATAAATGTTGTTGGTATGGTAGTCGTAAATCCTTCAATTTCAAGTAGGCAAATTGAAGCAGAGTCTGGTATATCGCGACGAAGAGCACTTTCAGTTTTAAAAAAACACAAATTTAGACCTTATACAATAAGGAAACAACAACAGCTCCTTCCAACTGATCCTGAACGCCGACTGGATTTCTGCAATTGGTACCTACAACAAATTGAGCAAGACCAATTATTTTTTAAAAATATCATTTGGACAGATGAAAGTTACGTAAGTAGTGCCGGAATTTTCAACCGACACAACAAACATTATTGGTCTGAAGATAATCCTCATCAGACTGTTGATGTTCAAAATCAAGGACGTTTCGGTTTTTTAGTGTATGGTGTGCCCTATATAATAACCGCATTTTAGCTTACCAACTTTATGATGACAATTTAAATGGTCAACGGTATTACAATATGATAAACTACCACATAGTAAAAGAATTTTTAGACAACTTGCCACTTAACGAAAGACGACATGTATTTTTTCAACAAGACGGGGCACCACCCCATAATACTAATTTAATCTCGGAATTATTAAATACTAATTTTGGGGAGAAATGGATAGGGAACAATGGGCCAGTAAAGTGGCCTCCTCGGTCGCCAGATCTCTCACCGTTAGATTTCTTTTTTTGGGAACCATTAAAGACAATTTATACAAAAAAGACAAATAATACACTGGTTCAACTGAGAGAAAATCTTATAGACTGTCTGAATTCCGTTTCAAATATTCACATCTATAATGCAACAAAAAAGTGTTTCAAAGCGATGTGAACTGTGCATCGCAAACAACGGACGACAATTTGAAAACTTTAGGTAAATAATCATGCTCGTATTTTTTTTAATCTGTCTAGTTTTGTTTTTGTAAAATATATTGTATCGTATTTTTTACATACATTATTTGTTACAAATTTGATTGTTAAGTGTGTTAAACTTTCTTGTTATGAATATGTTATAATTAATTATTAATTAGTCACTAATATGTCATAATTAGTTATTTAAGTTTAATATACCATTCATTATATACGACTGTTACTATGTATTTATGTTACTTTTCGCAGGAGTAAATTTCCATAGCAACAGTTATTATTATTAAAAACATTGTTGTAACAATGTGTTACTATAGAAACTTACTCTTCCTGCAAAGAAAAACAAAGTAAGTATACCTATACAAAAAATTAAAATTTTTAACTGTTTCCGCATAAACACTCATCATAGACCCCACAAACTATATATCGTTGTAAAGAGAAAAAAAAACCTCTTTTTAGCTAAATCATAGCCAACTATGGTTTCCATTTAAAAAAATAGAAGTTTATGCCATAACTCGAAAACTACACAAGATATAAAAAATCTGTTAAGGAAATCCTATTCTACTTAAAAAAGTGCCTGTAGAACGTGCAAACAGATTTCTTCTAATTTTACAAACAACCGAGTTATCGACACCAATCGAAAACTCAAAAAAATCAATTTTCGTTTACAACTCGAAAACGAAAAGATATAGCAAATTCTGGTTTTCACCAATGAATTTATCTCGAAAAAAGAGGTCGGGAAAGGTGGGTTCATTTTTCCATAGCCCTTACAGTTACCGAGATACCCTATAAAAACATCGAAATTTGCCCACCCGGTACAGCTACGTC
>JAPWTK010001662.1:0-10119 GCA_029963805.1 Aromia moschata
TGTTTATAATTGTAGAAATAAATAATTTCAAGCAAATTGTTTCTATTTATTCCACCTTGAATGATAAAATCACAAAGGTGGGGTATGGTTACAAATTAATTTTTTATGCAGCAACAACGAGTTTGCTGTATTAAAAATTGAATTGTAAAATGAAGTTAGCGATGCCAATGCCCGGCTACGCATTTCGATTTAGCGTGGCGCATACATTATTAAAAACTGGCCACCGGTGCATATGGCGGGCCCGATGCGTGATTCCTCCTTATCTATGTAGATTGCCCTTCTTCTATTTAGATGTTTTGTGACAGAAACTATCTGTTCGGTGGTACAGGAGCCAATGAGAAATCAAATCTTTATGTTATTAGTTACTACAGTTGGCAAGAATGAACTTATAATGTCATTTGTAATTTGACAACTCGAATCTTTTGACTGAATTTGGCATATTGACGTTCACTCAAAAAATATTGAACTAGTACTAATTTTTAATAACTTTTTCTTTATTTCCAGTATCTCGTATAAGAATTATAATTAAAATGCCTATATACGAAACAGTGACCAGTGAAAAACTTACTGTAGTACTAGACATAGGAACAGCTTATACAAAGTAATGAGCAATTTTTTATTACATTTTTTTATGTAACTATTAATTTTTAGATTTGGTTTCACTGGGGAATTTGCGCCAAGAAACATAATCAAATCAGAGGTTAGAAGCAAAGAAAACAAGTCAGTTGAAGAGAATATGGGACTATGAATCTGCGAAGAATTATATGATTTGTTAGTTGAATTTGTTCATATTATATATTTTAAATATGCTCTGTTGAGCCTAAAGATAGACCTATAATTATTGTTGAGGAGTCTGCTGTGTCCTACTTTATTCAGAAACCCTAGCAAAGGTAATAAAAAAATCACCACACAGAGCATTCAGTGATCATAAGATGTTAAGTATAATTGTATAAACTACTGATCATTGATAAACTCCCAACATATAATAAATTTTCTCTGCTGCATAAAATGTCTATTGAAAAGTAAGTGATTATTCAAAATTATAGTGTTCACATGTTATGATTAGGGTCCGGAAAGTGTCCCATAACCCAGAGTCGGACTCAAAGTGTGTCATGTTATTGACGGAAGATGACATATGAGAGATCAAAAAGACAAAGTAAGAATGTATTAATAATGTACATACGTAACGACTCCGTTATTCAGAAATACCGGTGGGTTGTATTTCTTCTTGTTTAAACGTGAGTGATTTGGCCTGTACATATGGTTATACATACGCACAATACGTTCACAAATTTGGCACAGCTATTTGTATTACTAACAGTTGTTTGTTGTCAGGTTAGTATACTGATGTTAATCAGTATATTATTATTTTACTTCTACAGAGAACAATGCATGTGATTACTATTTCTATACATTTAGCCATTGTTGCAAAACCCGTTTACTAGCTATAAATATCAAGGGCGAAGTATCACTGAGGCTACCTAAAAAAATTCTTATCAGAACATTAATGACTTTATTACCCTAAAAATCTATTATTTCATCCACTGTACCCAACACAACATTGTCAGTCTATTCACAAATGGTAACGACTGTGCCATTATTGCTAAATCCACACCAAAATCAGATAATATGTTAATGCACTACACAAACTCACGAGTTAGTCACTCACGACACAAAATTATTTTAATTCGAGCGTTCTATAATCCATCCGCTCACATTGAGCTGCCGGTAAAGCCTTCTGGAATTGGCGTAGGGTATTCGGCATGGCTAAGCCTTCAACATCCCGACTACCCGCATGGGAGTGGGGTACTAGAGTCCCAGTGCGCGTTACTAGGCACAGTCAGTGGAGTACGTATGCAGTAGGTATAACATACGCGTGTATTGCTTATAGAATTATATAATAGCGCCTTGTAAATTAAACTATAATTATTATATAGTGATACTATAATATGAAACTGTTACAAAGTAGTGTCATATACTTTAAATAACATAGAGTTATATAGTGCCGACCCTGCGTTGTGGCACACTTTCCGGGCCCTAGTTATGATCACTGATCACTCAGTGATTGCTCTATGTGTTGAATGTAACCATTAATAGCTTCCACTCTTAAATTTTTCATTATTGCAGGTGTTATTTGTACACTATGAAATCTCCATGATGCTTATTGATACCTCTCATTTGGTTAGTTTGGCTAGTTTAGCTGTGGATACAGCAATGGTAGTTAACATTGGTTATAAAAGAGGCTATAGCTATACCTGTTTGCTATGGTTTGCCCATTATACAGGCTTGGCAAAGGCGTTACCTTTAGGAGCAGAAACTATTCACAAGTAAATATTTAATTTTACTCTACTTGTATTATCCTATTATCTGCAATTTTATTTATTTAACTTATCGTTACTTCTTAATTTCAGTAATTTAAGGGCTATACTGAGTAGTAATAACACTGGTATCCAGAATTTGCCTGAATCTGTTATGGAAGACATTAAAATTCGTTGTTGCTTTGTCACCAAAAAAGTCGCGTGCTGATCAGTTAGCTCTTGTTAAATCGAAATTACTGCTTGTCCTGAAGTAAGATATCCAGTAGGTGAGTTTTGCTTTTGTTTATATATTTTTTATCGGTAAGATGTATCAAGCCATACAAAAAAAAGTCATCAAAGTTGGCCGAATAAAAAAGACATGTTTCTATTTTATCTTAAATTTATAACCTTATTTAATTGTCAAAGCTGTCATATTATATAACAGCCATTATTTATTTTCCAATTATGACAGTCACTTGTCAAAGGTTTACATAACTGAAAGCTTCGATATGACCGCTATTTCTATCTCTCTCGTTCATAACCAGATTTGATGATGTTTTGGATGTCTCTTTATTAACGAAAGGTTCTTTTAAAAGGCGGTACTGAGAATATCATAATAGCAGGAAAGTTCGAGAGGGCATTTGAACTACTCTATGAAGAAGACAATGACCACTTGTGTTTATCAACGATGATACTAGATGCCATCATGAAGGTAGATGTAGACTTAAAACAGAAGTTGGCAGAGAATCTGGTATTAATTGGAGGAACAGCCATGGCACCTGGTTTCAAGGCCAAACTTAAAGAAGAATTAGAAAAACAACTGAAATTTGACAGATATAATAAACTGAACATTAAAAATTCGCTTTCCATATCCCCTTGTAAAGAAAATTATGCAGCTTGGTTAGGTGGTACGTAATTTTTTTATTTTTCAAATAAAAATTTAGAAAATGTTTCAAACATGCATCTTGTCGTTAGTAAGTTTTTCACTAAAACTTATACTAACGAAAAGTCTTATAACTGTCTATCTATTTTATTGAATTGTGACATGATTGACCATACCTGTTTTAATTTAGGTGCTAATATTTGACAACTGAACTACTGAACATGAGGGCTTTAACTAAGGAAAGTTATTTCATGGAAAATCGTTTACAGATTGGATCAACCTAAGGATAATGTGCGCACATTGTAGATACGGTCATCTCTTTTAATAATCAATTAGATAATATATGTATATCACAAATAACTTAAAATCCACATTATTTATTGTTGTTTTTTTTTTTTTAACTTTTGCTAATAAAAACATGTTTACTTAATAAATATGTTATCTAGTCTCCATGTTTGATATAAAATCCCTGTATGGAGAAAAATTTTGTCGTACTTGCTCTTAGCAGAAAAATAACTAAAAAGGCATTATTGAAATCACCCTTTAGGTATACAACCATATATTCTCGGACTCAAGCTTAAAACATATTTTAAGCTTTAGCACATACCGAAAGGACCATAGGCATAACATGTGTTATGCAATCGCCCTTCCACTCTCCGCAATAGGTTCCTGCTTTGTTTCATTAGGCCAAACTAATGCCCCAAAAAGGGCAGTGTGACACATATCAAGTAATAAAACACATGGTTCGGGTAGAGTGCCTTGATGCGATTCCTTTTACACTCAAAATTACTCATTCTTACTAAAGTAAACTCAAAGGTTTAGGTAGTGCGACGGCCGTGTGCTCTCTTCGGAAACGGTTTGTTCAACATAGAACTTCTTTGTTTATGATAGTTGGTGTACATTTTGTAAATGAAGTTTTTAAAAGTGTTAGAACGCGTCGTTTTCTTCCGAATGCCTTGTAAAAATCCAGTGAAGGAACAGCCACAAAATGTACAGTCCACTATCAGAGGAAAACCAACTCTCTCCAACAGGCATAAAGGTAATCTACGATTTTATGTTTTTCGATTTGATGTTTTTCATTATTATTTGGTGACACCAAGTGTCGTAACTAGTGATGTATGAAGACTGGAGCCAACCTTATTTAGATAATGGACAATTTCACTGCACTAAACATTTAGTGCAGTTTTTTATATTTAGTATCTTATTATAATTGTGATATAATAAGAAAACAATATAAGTAGCGCCACTGATACAATCATAAATCAGAGACTTTCAATAAAATTTGTTTTTTCTTATTTATGCTATTTTTTTATATAAATAAGATTACATATTCTTAAAGGAAATGTGGAGAACAAAAAAATGATGTAACAAAAATCCATTGTCCCATTGAAAAAAATAGTTTGTGTTATAGCTTTGTGATCTAACTAGAGTCCAGAAATGTGTGCTGCAACGTAGGGCTCGGCACTAAATTATGGTAATTAAAAGTATAAACCGTATTTTTTAAGTGCCTTTCAGTGACAACAAACTTTCTAGACCCTAAATCACTAACCAAACTTAAAAATCTGACTAAGCCAATGGATTTTACAGAAAAGATGTACAGAAATTATCATTTGTTTCTTCATATTTACCACAATATCTGAAACAATCTGAAACTGATATTCCCATTCCCAAATAACCTTTGCACACATTTGAAGCATTAAGGCAAGAAGTACACTTAAGGCCATATCTCAAATTAATTGACCTTCCATTGTTGCAACAAATTATTTTTTATTCATGATATTAGCTATATTGAATATCTTTCTTATAAACATCTCTCGTTGATTGTTCTACAGTCTTATAAAAAATATAAAACTATGTTAATTTATTATATGAAATATCAATGGTACCTGTTTTTATGTACAGTATGGACAAGCAAACAAACACAACTAGAGACTAGAAACAAAATATTTATTTTTAAATAATATAAAGACCAAAAAAATTTAGAAAACATACATTATTAAGAAAATATAACATTAAAAACAGTTAAATAGATTCTAATAGACCTGGCAAATTATATGTGCAAATTTATTACATATAAATAAAATTCACCAGAAAACCTCCGTAGAAGTGTATATAGTTAAAAATATATGACATTATTTATACACCTAATTACCACTTGAGATTAAAATCCTATTACTAGACAGAGTACAGCGTTATCAGGTATGCTGAGAATTTCTTAACATTCTCTGCTCCTCTGACCTCTTTTTCTAACAAGGGTAATTTTGTAACGTGGAAATCTTCATACAGATCATTAATCTGGTCTAGATACTTCTCCTGTATTTTGTGCATTGAGCACATCTTACAAGACTCCTCACCCGACTTTTAAATAATAACTGATTTACAACTATATTATGTGTGTCTATTTTCATTTTGTCAATTCCTGAACCAAACGCTCTGTTCGTACAGTGACAGAATTCGGCAATGCATACACACAAAACGTCGTCTGCTCAGGATTTTGAACTGTTCGTTAACTTGCTTGATAACTGACAGCATTTCCTCCATTTTAGGAAGAAAAATTGTCCGTGAAATCTGGAATACCTAGAAGTCCACTCAACTGGGATATTAAGGGAGACACCTTTAGCCTGAACGCAGCAATTTTCCTAAACCTTTTCGACTACCTGAGGGAATGAGAGTAAACGTAATGTATGACCTGTTGGAGCTGTATCGAAAACTACAGCCAAAAGAGTTCATACTTTAATTAATTTCATGACTTCAGCATAACTCATAGCTTCATCGATTCCAGGAACGCGCCGATTATTTCTTGTATAATGCCTAGAAGATGACATTTTAGTATTCCCATTTACTACTGCAAAAAGTATACCTTTGCTCATTTTCATTGCATCTGGTTAGCCATCAAAATACTCATCCGGTAATTCATTGAAACCTACATTGGGGTCAATTTCCATTGCATATAGGTTACTAAAACCTTTGACCAGCATAGGAACTTTTGTAAATTTCTGATCAAATGCATCTGATATGTTATGAGCAGGGTCCGTCGAAATAATTAGGACACTTTCTCTTACTTTGGATAATTGTACAGCTAAACTGCAACTGAAAACGAAAATATATTACAGTGATTCAATAACACTAATTAATAATTCCATATTAACCTGCAAGTTGTTTTGCCAACACCTCCTTTTCCTCCACAAAATCCATTTTAACGTTGTTTGTTCAATTACATTTCTAAGAAGGTTCGAACGGTTCAAATTCTGTCATTTTTTGGTACTGGATCTGTTTTTGAATTTTACGCCGTTTCGTCAAGTGCACATTAGAACTTCAGAAAAAAGTAAATTTAATGCGAAAACAAGTTAACCTCAAAGTACCTGTCAGATGATGTCACGATGATGTCAGGTTTTTGCTGAAGCACAAAGGCCATAGAACAACCTACTCTAGAACAGCGACTCCTGTATTATGTAAATACACTCGAACCCCTCTTATTTCACCTTCGCTTAATTCACATCCTCTGTTATTTCACCACGTTTCCCCCTATTAGGTCGCGAAACCGTCCGGTTAAGTCGCCGCCTGTAAAAAGTTTTAGAACTACGTTTGGAAATTGGATTCTCGCATGAATTCATGTACAATATTTATTGAAAAATGATTGTGTAATACATTTATTGATTTAAAATAGGTTAGGTATCTTTTAAAAATATTTAATCTTTAAAATATTCATTCAAGTGGAAAATTGAACTTTGTCACGCACGACTGGGTATACGTACATTGATTTTTCGTTCAGTTGGCTCATTTTTCGTTATAACAAAGTGCTGTGGTATATCTCTAAATATTTCTTGTTGCAGCTAAAACACGAAAAAAGTTGAGGTTATGATCGCGACTTCAGAGAGGTAATGATGCACGGATTTGGCGACCTAAGGGGTTCCAGTATACACTCAACATCCACATTTCCGAACTTTTACGTTCCGCAGACTTCCACATTTCCGAACTCTCGTCACCACAGATTACCGAACTGCTGGCGCAAAGGGTTTTCTGACTCATTCTAGTACTTTTCTTTGTTTTTCGAGGTTTTTATGCAAATGTAGCTACACACATGTGTACATGTTAATAAAAAGAACGTTTTCCTAAACAAAAAAATGTCAGGTGCAAAGGAGAAAGTGATGCAGGTAATTATTTTGTAATTCAAAGTAAAGGTTTGTTTTATTGAACATTTTGTTGACGTAACCCATAATAATTTCAAACTGAAATGAAAAATTATGAGAAAATATGTATTTTTAAGAAAACCGTGATACAAAACAAACATTATTGTACTGTTTATTTGCAGAAAATAGCCTGCTAAGAGGCTAACCTTGGAGCAAAGCCGGATTTGATAAATCACGCAAAAAATGGTGTTAAAAATGTTGATCTATGTAAGATGTACAATATTTGTAAATCGTCAGTGGCAGAAATTCTTGGAAAAAAGAAATTTACTTTGAAAAAACTGAAAAAAGACGAAAATTGAGTGGACGGATTGACACAATAAAGTGCACCGGTACTTATGATACGCCATTTGAAAGAAGTTTTTCACTGTTTTGTACAAAGAACAACTCTTGTCTCCGGTGTGCTGCTGAGGGGAGGGTGATTTCCTCTTTGCTGAATTCTGTGACAATCGAAATGTTTCATTACAATCGCATTATTGTGTTAACATTTTTTCTCATTTCAAATTTTGCGGATTTTTGTCGTCAACCAATCAGCGACAAGTTCGGTTATGTGGAAGTACAAGTTCGGAAATATCGTGAAAGAGTTCGGGAATATCATGAGTTCGGAAATTTGGGTTGGATATGTGGATGTTGAGTGTACGTACAAAGCATGTTAAGCCATCTCGTTGACATCGGTACTAATATCAATGGCGGCAAATTCAAATGCACTTCCATCCCGCATCCTCATTAAAAAGTTCGTTTTTCATACCTAAGATTTAGTATAATCTCAGTTATTCTCGTTTAATAAACAAGTAGTTATCGTCGAGAATATCTGAGACATCACTAATTCTTAGGTATACATAAAAGACAAAAAAGGCAACATGAATATTTTAAGGTTTCGAGATAAATTGAAGATGCATTAAATATGTAAAAAAATTGTATTAGACATAAAGATAATAATAAATAGAACGTACATACTCCCTAAAAATATTGACAATACATTTTCCTTCTTGTTTGGCGATCCAAAATCCTCTGCACAATATCTGCTGACAAGTAGTCTTTTAGACTACTTGTGTGTGGACTTAGACTTTAGTAAGTTAAATTGTTTGAAAACTTGAATTTCCTGAGCCCTTTACCCACGGTTTATACAATTTTTATGAGTTTGGTACTGTAAGGTAAATTTTTTTTGGCAGTCTTGTTTAGACTGTTTTCTTACATTGCTGAATAGAATATTATTATCTTATTTTGAACCACAACAACCACGACGTTACGTTCGCTCTGTATGTTTTTGTTATGGTCGTAAATTTGTCAACCGAATAGAGGGCGCTTCAATGAACGCCAACTTGGGACTCGATATTGAAAGCTTGGGCCTGTGTTGTGCAGACTGGTGCGGTTTTTTTAAAGTGCCTCCTTCAGTTCAAACAGATTCACAGGGTGAGTTTATCACTGAGCATTTTATACCTTTTTGTTTTGTTTGATTGATAATTCTATTTTTAATTTATTTAAAATGATGTGTTACAATATTCGTCAGGAATTCCTCGACTAATTTATTGCATTATCGGTTTATGTCATATAATATATTCAATATTAATATGGAGACATCCAAAAAAACGTTATCAACTCTGGCTATGAACGAGAGAGATGGAAATAGCGGTCATGTCTAAGCTTTTCGGTTATGTCAAACTTTTGACAAGTGACTGTCACAATTTGTAAAATAAACAATGGCTGTCATATGATGAGACAGTCTTGACAAGTAAATAAGGTTATAAATTCGATTAAGAATAGAACTACGTATTTTTTTCTCGGCCAACTTTGATGACGTTTTTTTGGATGTCTATATATTAGTCATGATTGTATGAAAAAAGCAAGTGTCTTTAGACTTTACGGGGACTATGTGGACGATCCCACAGTGTTGGCGACAGAGCTCTGTAAATGCAGATATTACGTGGGGGACTATGTGGACGATCCCCACGGGGAAGAGGACGGACACTGTGAGGGGATATTGTGGACAATTCCACAGTGCTTTGGAAATGCAGATATTACGTGGGGGACTATGTGGACGATCCCACGAGGAAGAGGACAAGACACTGTGAGGGGATATTGTGGACAATTCCACAGTGCTTTGGAAATGCAGATATTACGTGGGGGACTATGTTGACGATCCCACGAGGGAAGAGGACAGACACTGTGAGGGGATATTGTGGGCAATTCCACAGTGCTGGAAGAAGGATGATATCTGTATTTTTTTCCGACACTATGGGGACTATGTGGACGATCCCATAGTGTCGGCGAGCTCATTTGCATTTTTTTATATTCAACACGTAGTCACTGTTTTAAAATACAGTAGGCGGCTTTTCCATGGTTATGATTGTTGAATTTTATTATATATATCAATATTACTGTTGTTTGGTTGTCAGAGTTAGATTTGCTCTGAAGAATATAACCGATAGTAGCATGAATTTATAAGTTATAGATAATCATATTCATTCAGTGTATAATTGTCATAACAAGACAACGTTTGGGATTATGAAATGCTCATCTTTCATTCCCATTTCAGGGATGTCAAGAAATATCCTGGATCATCTCAGTTACGGGGCACTATAAGTAATGTAATCATGTTATTGTAAGTTTTTTTACTTTTAAATATAAACATATTAGTAGATTCTCTTTTCACGACAATAGTCATTTTGTTTATACCCGAGATTTAACCATTACTTAAATTCATCACACAGAAACTGCACGATTTCACCCAAAAGTGAAAACGTGTCTTACA